>CAOJZF010000027.1:0-29513 GCA_948465475.1 Thalpophila matura
AAAAACTAAACCAATTAAAATAGTTTATAAAAAAAATTATAAGCAGATTAATAAATGATCTAATACACTTAAAAATATATTAACTTGATATTTTATTTTAATTAAGTTCTTTATTGCGTTTTTTGACTTGTGAATTGACAAATCTTAAAAAATGCAATTTGTAAGCTCTATAGAATTCTAAAAAATTTTGTATGTAACTATTTACTCAATGAAGTTAATTAAAAAGTTTATTAAGATTAGTTACATTTAATTTTAGTAAATACAATAATATAGTAGTCAAGAACACTATTATTCATGTAATAAAATACTAAATCTATTATATTTGAAACAATTATAATAAAGACAGATTGCAAAAGTAGAAAAAGTTAATTAATTATGTAAATCCTATGCTATAATTTTTGTAAAACAGTAATTTTAAATATCAATTCTTAAAATGAATCTTGCTTCAAAATCTAGAATAAAAAAGAAAACTTTTTTAAAAAAAACATATAGAAGAAGATTACTTTTAAACTAAAATAAAAATCAATAATTTATTTTAGTCAAAATTCTTAAGATATAAGATAATCCTGAACATGTAGAAAAAATAAACAGTATACTTACACTAATTTTTTATATGATTAATCCTGATTGTAGGTATAAATTTTTTTACAAACTAAACATAGACTAAAAGAGAGTACTCATTTGATATATGTGAACTACATCTTATTACATTGTTAAAACATCTAATTTTAATTTTGTAGCAGTAAATTTTTTATTACTAGTGTTTTAGATCAAAGGCATCTAAATACTCCCAAGAGAGGAACATATCAGACAAAGATGATGAAAAAAAAGAAAAATATTTTAGAATGTTATGATCTGAATGAGCTAGAGCAGGAAATAGAGAAAGGGATTATGAATGCTTTTTTTTATATGGGCCTGATAGTTTTAAAATAGAGATTAGAGGTTTCCAATGGACTACCAAATTTCAAAAACAAATAATTTAGGAAGGTATCAAATAAGGAAAAAAGAATTCTGCCCAAAAAATTCTTAAGGTGTACAAGACATGATTATAAAGTATCACTTACATATGATAAGTCTTTAAGTTGAATTTTTTACTATTTTTTGTTTTTATATTCTATCTATAAAATCATTAAACCCAAAAGTCTAGTCCTTTGTGTATCCATGAAACTGCACTTGGTCAAACTTGCAATAGAGATTTGTATGCTAGATAAAAAGAGATTAAAAACCACATTTACTGCCTAAATAAAGAAATAGGATATTTCATTATTCTTCATATGGCAGAAGACAATAATTTTTCCAAAATCTGGGCCTTACCAACTAAAGCATATCTTTAGCCATGCTGCTATTATTTAGGTTGTAGTTGTTACAATAGCACTGTGATAATCCAATCAACTTTATACATCTTAATTTGATGTTAATTTCATAATTTAAAGTTTTCATATAAATAAACTGAGGAGCTACTTACTGGAGATACCCTAATTGGTATCCACTAGAAAATAAAATTTACTAGGAAAATTATCAAAGAATCAAAATATAGCTAATAAGTCCTTTTATATCTAAAATGAAACTTAAGTATCTTAGCTTGATTTCTTATTCTCATAGGCAGCTCCATTTTATTTTGCCATATATCTTAATTTTTATTCAATAAAAAAGCTATTTAATAAATAGATTATTTTATTTTTAGATCAGTGCTAATTTTTTAGATTAAAAAATTGATAGCTAATAATTTTTGCTATTCAAGAAAAGTAAATAAGATATGATATTGAATAACAATCAATAATTTAGTCTTTAGAATAAAGCACTATTTGTAACATCAAAAAAAATTCCAACTAAAGTTCATTAAAAAGTTTTTTTCTATTATAAAATCCACTATTAGATATTAGATTTGTCTATTTTACTATGTGCACAATTTCAATTTTCAAAAAAAACCGCAATTGGTAATATTGCAATTATTATAATTTTATTTAATTAATATCTCATTATTTTAATCAAAATGATTTTTTATATCTTTTTTATTTATTTATAAAGTTCAATATTAATGAACCACTTAAATAGGTAACTTTTGTATTCAGCAGAGTTATTTCATTATAATAAACCAACTATATCATCTGTAGAATTTAAATTAGAATTAGCATATGTCATGACTGAACCATAAATAAACCTATCTTTATAGCTTTCTTATTTATTAAATTGACAATTATCTTAGAAAAGTTCTTTGCAAAAATAGTTTATATCACATTTTTCATTGTTTACTAATAAGAGCTTTTTTTAGCCTTAGTAAAATTTCTGTTAGTCTTAAGAGTGTCATCTTAAGATTTAAATTTTTTCAAGGTTCTAAGTTTAGATATACATTTTTGCTTCTCAATTTTTCACATATAAAAACGTGAAAAATAGGCTTTGTTTAATTTTTAATATAATGATTTTTTAAATTATAATAGTTTATTTATTTTCAATCAAGACTTCTATCATATATATTCTTATAAGACTTATTTTATAGTTTATATTTTTTATATCTATTAATTTAAGTTACTTATGAACTAAAGATTCAATATTAAACTTTTTATCTAATATAAAAAATGTATCATATAAAATAGTGTTCCTACTTTTATCTTCAATTTTTTTTATAATAAACTACACATAAATAATGTAAAAATTCGAATTTACCCAAATTTAATGTTTTATGCTACTTACCCTTGCTGCATTATAGGAATTTCAATAAATCAGTGTCAAAAATATAAAGAAGTAATTTTTGGATTTTCTTTGTTTTTAGAAGAAAAATTTTATATGAATTATATAAGTTTCTATTTATTTTTAAACTGAATATATCTTGTTCCATCTCAAAGACTTAGAATCCTTATGACTCTTTTTTATATAAGATCTAGGATTGATTTTTCATACTACAATAAAACTTTTTTTAGAACTCCACAGGTTTTTGACTTGATCTTAGTTTAAAAAACTATTTATATTAGTTGCAATTAGATCATTTTAATATTGTAGAAGCCTTTAGTATATATCTTCAGAGATAGGAAAATCATAACAAATATGAGCTTACTTATATGGTGATTAACAAACTTATAGAATATGTTTATCAGTTTCACCTTATAGAGATAAAGCGTCACTAAGGTGAAATAGGATGTAATTATAAAGACTATATCATAGGGGCTTTAGATATAATCTCCCCACTTAATAACTAAAACACTGATTATAAGTCTTTTATTTGATATTATAAATTTGTCTTTATATAGTGTATTAGTTAGATATAGATTACTTCACTAGTAAACTTCAATAATAACAATACATGTTTATGTACAAAAATTATCTGGTGTTGTATTTTACAATTAACCCTTACTGTCTGAGTCATCTAACCCAATCTCAATTCTCACCTTCAATCAAAAACCTCTGACAGAAAGATCCGTCAACTGTGATCCTACTTCCCCTTACAGTCCTTGACAAATCCAAGTCTGGACTGATAAAGTCATAAAGAAAGGAAAAGATTGTTAATTAGTTTTATCTGAGAAATAAACACATTTAACATTAAAGTGAACACTATAATTTACATAGCCTATATACTGATCTTTTGAAAGACTTGTTATTTGAGACACCTAATTTCCCAACTTCTGTTACTTCTGACCAGTAAAGCAACACTAACGCTCTAGATAGCTTATACTATCATATACTTAACCTAGAAAAGTATAAAATAGTATTTGAAGTAATCTTAAACTACTTTTATAATTTTTAAAGCAGAAAATAGATGATTTGAGAAGAAGTAAGGTATCATTTTGGACACCTTCAAATTTTTATCTGTATCTTCAGTTTAAACAATTGCATAAATATTATAACTTTAGAAATTTGCAATATCAAGTTTATACTTATAAAAATCAATAACTTGTGAAGTATAAAAATTTTAAGTTTATAAAGAATTTGTTTTTTAATTACAGTCATGACAATTACAGGATAGACTGATTTCTCATGTTTTTTAAGAGAAGAATTCTAAGAATTTGTAAATTGATGATGTCTACTTAATAAAGAGAAAGTTAGTAGTTTATAAATATATTTTTTGTTTAATCTAAATTGACTTGTTCAGGTTCATTATATGGTGATAGATAATTATAATATTAACTGTTTATCTGAACAAAACATAGCTTTGTTATTTCTTAATTTATATTGGTTTAAGGCTTTAATTTTTTATCTCTCAACAAACCCATCAATAGTTTATACATTCTCTAAATTATCCTGTATTTTTTTAAAAATAAGTTTATTTAAAAATCTAAAATTAATATAGATCAACTTAAATTCTTCCCATTATCTAGTTGAAAATTATTGATTCAATTATCAAATCAGTTTTGTAAACTTGATATTTGCATCACCATTTTGATTATAAAAAGGTAAATTTCATTTTAATAAGTCATGATTATATTAAATTAATACCATATGTATATTTTAAGAGTCAATTTGATATATACAGATTAATTTTTCTAAATAGATGCAATAGAAACAAAGACTTAACATGTAATAAACCTAGATAGGAATTTTAAAGATTTTATAATACTGAATATTCTATAACTTAATTTAATTTCATTCCTATTAAATTCATTACAATTAGGCTAAACTATGTTGATTTTAAAAATGAGCAGATCTAAAATTATATTTTTGTTTTATTTAAGTGGTATCTAAATTTTTCTTGTGAATTCAAAATGCTAGTGCCAAATTCATCTTTGAAATAGGATTAAGTAAACTTATTAGCTTTTAGAACTGATGTCTATAAGTACTAGATACTGCTTAGAACTATTATCATACTAGGTGATATAAAATGTTTTAATTTAGTTATTTATCATTCAATTTCTTATTTTATTCTGGTTGATCTTTAAATATCTAATTAGCAACTATCTGTATATTAAGTTTTTTATTGTGTTTTTATCTATCAAGAAAAATTTACTAGCTGATATTTCTTTGTCAACTATCCTCTTTTTAACATAATACAGGGTTTCTGTAGCTAATTTTTAACTTTTATAATTAATAAGTCAATTTGTTTTAATCAAGGGTCTTCAGTCAAATTTCTATCATTTATTATTGTTCAGTAATGTTTCTAATTATATGTATTTCTAAATATATGTTCTTCCCAAAGGAAGCCAATTTAAAATCTGGTAACTAAGATCTATAAGCCCAAATCCATTCTTTACTTTTGCTACCATTCCTTATATTAAAACTGAAATAAACTGTAAAAAAACAAAAATATGAACCTCATATTATGATACATAAGATTTTATAATTACCTTTTAAAAGAAAGAAGCTAAATCTGTAGCTATAGCAAGAGTCTTGAATTATAAGTATTTGACTTCAAATTCAGTCTTAAAGATAATATTCACTTAAAGATATCATTGCTTAAATACCCAAAAATTTTAGACTGAAAAGATTGAAAAATAAAATAATCAGTAAAAAAATGTCTAGAAAATATGATAACTATACTATCACTCATGCTTATTCTCTGTAATTAGATCCAGGATATATTCAGTATAAAAATTTGTTAGGCTATCATCCTTGAGTATATAAAAGACTAAATCTTAGTAATAATAATAAAAATGATCTTAATATTTTGAAAAAAATAAATCTTGTGTTAAAAGTCTTTAGATATTTTTATCAGATACTTATACTATAGATTAATTTTTTACAATTAAATAAACCATAATGTTTCTATGTGAGAACTTTATGATAGACCTCTAGTAAAGCCCATAAATAGTTTTAGTTTTAGCTATAAGATTTGAAAAAAAAAATTGGTGCTAAAAATGAGATGAATATGTATTCATCACAAAATAATCTATATAAAAGGTAAACTCCTTGAGTAAATTATAGTTCTCATTAGAGTTTTAAAGCTTTCTGGGAAGTTAATTTGTGTTTTTCATAGTTAATATTTTTTCATAATTCTGTTGATTTTAGAGATACAGTTAAATTCCTAAGGTTTAGTTAGTGTACTCAATCTTGATTAAATATTTAAAAATACATCTATAATATTTTTGAATGCAAGATTGTGAAAAAAAATTCAAAAAATTAAGCTAGATTAACAACTTTTATAATAAATTACAAATTTAATTACTTTAATAGACTGTAAAAGAACTTTACAAATGCCTTTTTCTATATGCCCCAATTTTCAAGCTTGTAAATAAATGTAGACTAGTTATATAATTTTTGATTTTCAAAATTTATCTCATCTTTTTTTTGGATTTTTTCTACTCCCTTTAGCTTTTGTATACAGAACTGAATTAAAAACTGCAGAACCAGGATAGAATGATGTAAGATAAATCTAGAATTTTATAATTTGGTATTAGAATGATGCAAAATAAAGTGAGAAAATTATAAATTGTCCTGATAGGCCCTGAATATTTCTGAACTTATAAATCTTAAGAAAACTTAAATTTATCTTTAATATAAGTCTGTTAATATTTAAAATTTAATTAAGTTCAAAAAATAGTTATAAATCATACCCTTTAAAACACTTAACATTCATAAATCTAATTATTATTTAATTTTTTAAAATTTAACTAGTGTCTAACAGTCTTCACCAATGATCCTAATTTTCTAGAATCTTTAAGACAACCTATTTTTCTGTGACATTACAGAGACTAGTTTTATTTTTTTAGTAGAAAACATTCTTTAAAAGAGTCCTTAGTATGTAGTTGATAATAATTAACTCTATACATGAAGACATTTAACTAGCTACTACTTTTTTCTTCCAGGTTACATCAGATAATTAGGTTTAAAGTATAAATTTAATCTATATTAAGTTTCTTAGGAAATAATTAAATTAGATTTTCACAACTAAGAAGGTCTTCTATAAAATCTAATTCTTGTTACTAATTTTATGTTGCCATTTTTTAGAACTACAAAATGGGATAATACTAGTAAGTATTATGTTGAACTTAGTAAAAATGAAATATTGATTAAAGAAACTCTCTTTAAATATGACTTAAAAAGAGGATCAGAAATCATAGTTTAGTTGATTATAATATATAAAATCATTAATGAATAGACAATTAAATATCAAAAATAATTCTTTAATCAATTGACTTGAACTTGAGGGCAGACATCAGTTTAAACTCAAACTATGAATATTGATATTTCAATTTTTAGTTGCAGCATACAACACTTTATAAACATAAGAATAATATAAAAAACTGTTAAAAATAAACAAAGCTTTGTTTGTTATCACAGCATAGAGCTATATTTAGGAAAAAATTACATAACTTATTTATATGATATTGTATATTTTAATATGAAATTGTATTTTAAAAAAAGTGTAAAACACAGCTAATGTGATAATTTAGTTTAATTTATGTTTTGCTGTTACTAAGATAATTAGATTTGTCGTAAAAGATTTCCAATTATAAACTAGAAAAAAGTATTTTATGATCTAGTAAAAGTATTCAATTTTTTGATAACATAATTAATAATACTGTTTTTTATTGCTAATTTTTAATTATAATAAAAACCCTTGCTTTTCTATAGAAGTTTATGTCCCTTAATCTTTACATAATCTTATAGATATACAAAATTTCATATCTAGGTTCATAAGGTTCAAGTATTATTTAGAAGAAAAAACAAAAAACAATAAAAGAAAATTAAATGCACAAATAAATTATCTTAATAAAAAAATCATTATCTCATAGCAATATTATAATCACTAATATCAGATATTTAGGTAATTTATACTATAAGTATAAATTAATGATAGATTAGATGGTGATCATATAGTGTATTAGTTTATTCTATGTTGGAATTAAGTACTGATATTATATATCTTCTGCCCAAAATTTTACTTTGTCTTCTTTTTTGACTATCATCTTAATTGCCTTGTCAAAGATCTATAGCAATTTTTTTAAGGAAACATTATATAGAATCTGGGTGTACAACATAAATGCAAATAGCATGATATGAAATCAAGGTTTGCATTTAATGTTAAAATCTGATTGTGGAAAGTTTCTTATAAATTTTGAAATCAATCTCCTATAGATGTGTACTTTTTTGCTACTAGAAGGTTTCCTAATTTCATCTTTTTAGCACAATAGCACAGTAGCACAATAGGCCAATGCCTCAAGGTTGAAGCTGCAGATCCTACAAATACTGGAAAGCACCAGAGGAGGGTCTCCAAGGCTGATCCATCTAGTCTGTACTGCTTCAGGTAGGGAGTCAGGCAAAAGAGGATCATGGCTGTGATTATGAAGAGGGGAAAGGACCATATGGAGTTGAGACTGAAGACTGAAGACTGAAGAGTCTTCTGTGGCAGTGATTGACATAATGTGTTCAGAAGAGACTTGAGCCAGTCCTAGTGAGATTAGTAACACAAAAGCTAAAAGAATACTGATAAACTTAATAGTTTCTTCATGATCCTTGCTCTGACCTGCTAAGTGCTGAGGAGTACCCCAGGATACAACATGGCCAGCATAGAGGGGAGAGAGGTCATCTGAAAAGTATGGAACTAAAGGACAACCCTACATAGGGGACTGTTACCATTGTAAAAAGAGCCAAAACCTTAATCATCAGAAGGGGTTTCTGGAGTAGGTCCTCCACACTCCCAAGATATAACTGGTAATACCAATGATTAATGAAGACAATGAAAACTCCTATAATTGATTAGAAGACTTTCCCAAGATTTCCAAACTTAGGACAATTGGGATATAGGGTGTGTTCTACTCTTACAGCCCTGAGGGGGGATACAGAAGAAGAGTCTGATGTCTTGAATCTGGATACAATCTTATTAGTGATGTAGCCAAAACACATTGTAGCTATAGGCTTCCAGTTTCCCGTTTCAATCTATACATAAACTTGCTTGATGATCTTTCCAGATACCAAGGAAGTCACAGACAAAATGAGATACTTGAAAAATTTTAAGACTTATGTGTAACACCTAGGAATTGAATGCCACAAGACAGGCAGCAATATATTAATAAGAGTTTTTGTCAGCTATCAGAATAGTTAGTAAGGTTTTGGCCTTGGATAGTGGCCCTACGGGATGGGGTCCTAAGGTGTTTTCAGACATAACAATGATAGAGTTGAACAGAATAATGATAACAACATAAGGAAAAACAAATAACTTTTGTGTTGGAGTATTGTATATGGGAAGAAAGGGTTCCTTAAATAGATATATGTTGTTACAGTATTAATCTTAACAAAAAATTGAGAGTAAATGAGGTATCCTGATTAAACAATCCTTTTTTATTAGTTTGAGCTTCAGCTTTGTTTCTCTAATGACCTGTTCTAACAATGGGTCATATTTAAGGCAGTAATGCCAGTTAGGGGTGACATAATCATCTAAATTGTTGCTAGAGGAAAATTCCTAAGGTGTTTTGTTTAAAGTCAAGATGGAGTTCTTGACAACTATGTGCTTTGCCTCAGTAGTTTCTTTAGCATTATTTTGGTTTGGGTGATATATAGGTTCATTTTTTAAAGCTTCCTAATTTAAATATAATTAATCTAGTATATCATTTTGGTTCTAAAGTTTTTTGATTTAGTACAAATGACTCATGAGATATTTTTTATCTTTCATTTGTATTTTCTTGATAGATAAAAAGTCAATAAAAGGTTTACTATCTATGTGTATTGAACATAATCTATTTTGGCTTGTTATTTATAAGGTTTGATTAGATTAACTAGTATTTATTAGTAAATTTTATTAAATTTCTAGAATTTTCTTTATACATGTCTCAGGTTTTAAAATGTAGTCTTGTGTTTTTTTATCAAAAGATGAAATTTGAGAAAACTAAAAATTATCTTCATTCTTTTCAACTTACAAAGTAAAAGTTTTTTTTAGTATTGGGCACCACAATTAAAAACAGGCCAAACAACTTAGCAGTTTTTCTAAAAGAGACTTGATTAAGTACAGGTACCCCTAAAAACATTTTTATAATTAAAAATAGTGATTTCTAAGACAGATTTGACAAGTTGATATAATAACGTGTTCTTAGTTGAAACTTTTGAGAGACAGATAAAATAACATTTTATTAAAAGATACAATTCCATAAAAAGCATACTTAATTGACAGACTCTTTATATGAGGTTAAAATATAATTTATACTATGGCTTCTAAAATAAAACTTTTTTTAGTTATTATAAAACTATACTAATAATTTTTAGAACTTAAAATAATATGTCTATTTTAACTACTTTATTATAAGATTCAAAGTAGCAAAGATATATTTCTTTTGCTTTTACTTCCAAATGCATATTCTCTTTTAATTTTAATTACTTAAAGAATTTTTAACAGAATATTTTTTTTAATTACTAAAATGTCATCTGGGACTAAAAACAATCTATTTGCTTATGTTAATACTAAATAATCACAAACTCTTAAAAGAAAATAGTATATGTTCAATCACTCAATGCTTCTTTTATTCATTCTAGAGGAAAAAAAATCCAAATAATTTTTTATTACTTAATCATGTAGAAAAACCTAATTAGCTTAATTTCTACCTTGGAAGCTGTTTAGGCCTTTTTTTCTGTGGAACAATCTAGATAAGGAAATTACTACCATCCCACAAACTCTTCCACATTTCACATCTTTTTTATAATCCAATATGATACTAGCCCTTTTCTTATTTGTTGCAAACATATAAAAACATTTCCAATAACTAAAACATATAATTGTCAGATTTCATATAAAAGAGACACTTATGTGGAATATGATTAGGAGGTAGCTTTACAAGTTTTCACAAAGACAGCTGCATCCTACTTTAATGTTTTCCATGATCATATATAATTTTATTGCATTTTTTATTGTAACATTACCAATATTCTAAGAGACAACATGAGTTACAAAGGTGTAGAATACTTCCACAATGGTAAACTTTCTCAGAGACAATATAGACTAGGTTTATTAACCATTTTCTTTGTTGCTTAAACATGATAAATTTACTTACAAGAAAAATACTAATTTCATAAAACAATTATATCCAATGGCTCAATTAAATTCACCCAATCAACATATTCAAACATCTTTGTTATTATATAAACCTTATAATAATTATTTAAATTATTTGATATAAACTTAAATGTAAATGTTTTAGTTCACTATCTTTTGGGTAATTTTTCAAGCTCTATCCTCAAGTTGCTTTTGTATTGTTCATACATTTTAGTAATAACTTAATTACATTATAGAAGTAAAACTTTATTAAATAATCCTAAAAACTTAATTAAAAAAAGTCATGTTTCTTTATCTAGCCTTATTTATTATTGAAGTGATCATTAGCAATCTTAAAGTTACATAATTACTAATATTGATGATCTTAATACTTTATAATTAAAATTACTAAATTTAACCTATGAGAATACATCTCCGATATTTATTGTACTATTTACAAAATAAATTTTTAAAGAAAAGTAAAATTAACTTTCTTATATTATATCTCCTATATTGAAATCAAAGGCCTATAGTTTTCATATTGATATATTCTAAACTAGTTTACTATGGTATGCTAAATATTATATTAACATTGTTAAAGTTTCAAACTAAGCATTTTACTTTTTTATAATCTATTGAAAAATGGTCCTTATGCAACAGGTAGTGTTTTGACTAAATTTTCTTATATAAAATGTATAATTAAGAGCTAAAAATTATTGAGATTATAGCAATTTTTCAAATTTATATTTTCATTGTTTTGTAGATTATATTGTTATAAAAGAGACAATACTTGCAATTTAAAACACCACTGCAGTTTTATAGTGTGATATTTTTAATGACATCCTTAGTTACAACCTATCTATCAATTCCCCAATTTATCACATAATAGTTACATATAAGACGTGTTAATTTAATAAACTATACATGCTTTTTATTAAGACAAGGTAATGAATTATTATTAAATAATAGCATCAAATGCTTGATTTTTAACTTAAATTCCTAAAGGCATAGCTGATTTACTTACAAAGTCAAGATATAAAGCCAATCTTCTTTAGATAAGCAATTTCTATAAACTTATTAATTTAAAACTTATGTAAATGATCAAATCACCTTAAAACAATATATTCTTAAGTCAAATTTATACTTTATTTGTATTACTTTAGGGGTTTAAGTGACTTAATAATAATATTAGTTATAAGAGATGAGCAAAGTTATTTATTCTAATTAAAGTATAATCTTATTAGTTTTATCATATATTAAAGCTTAAATGATAAAGATATATAAATTAGCCACTATAATTGATAATTGTCTATAATAAAAATTCAGCATAATTAGGTCTAATTAAAAATGTTTTAATCTAATGTTGCAATAAAATAGTTTTTTAGATAAAAAAATCTAAAGTTTTGCTACTTAGTGGATTTAAACTACTGATTTTTCATAATATGGAGACACTCTGCTAACTGAGCCAAAGAGGCTTCTTGGTGTTTTCTTTGTTTGAAATATCATGTGATATGGTTCTTATTTTAAGACAAATATACTCTCTACATTTTATATAGATAGTCTCATAATTTCAGCTTACAGATTATAAGAATAGTTTTATTTCTACTTTTAGTTGATAAACAAAATTTGATATTTTAGATACATTAACTACTCACATAAGGTGGACATTTTTCAACTTTTTTCTGTACCAAATTTTGAACTTAGGAGCAAGCTCTTAATATTATAAAGTTATTCATAGAAAACCAATACTTATTTATCAATATTAAATTTCTTTGGTTTTATTTGACAGGCTACACTTGTCTGTAGTGACACTAAGTCTATTTCTATGGCAGTGCCAAACCATAAATCACAGACTAAAGTATCAAGTTTACCTGTTCTATAAGACAATCTTATTAAGAGGGAACAGGTCCAAGTAGTAGGGAGACTAAAGACATAACTAAAGAGGAAGGAAGATAGTAGGATTGATAAAAGAAATTTAAGATAACTATCTAATAACAGCCCAATAAGAATGTGGGTACCAGGGGAACCAAAAAGAAGAACAGGTCAGGAAATAAAACTTTATTGGGATTTATTACAATACCAATATAGATTACAATAAAAATAGAAGTGAATCTTACATAAAACCATGACCAGCATATTTGATGGCATAGCCTGGTAGGATAATTAATAAATCAATTATCTAATTAGGTTTGAAATAACAAGAACATGATGAGCAATCTGAATCTCAAAAAATGCAGTTCTACTGATATGGAAATTTGATCAAGACGTTTTGGTCAATTATTATTGCCAAAAGCTACAAACTAATACTATCAGATGATACCAATATTAGCTTAATTGGGTTCTATCATAAGAAGTCGCAATGACTTGAACAAGGTTCAGACAAAAGACTTGAGATGATAATACTTGATGGTATTATTGGCAAGTCAGTATATGGAATTCTGACATGATCATTCTAAACAGTAATCACAAATAAAATTTTACTATAGAGTAAATATCATTTAAAAAAAGATAATTATATCTTTCCATAGTCTGACTTGCAATCTCATCTATAGTGATGAAAAATCTTAAAAAAAAGTTTGTATTTAGCAAATTTAATTGTTAAATCCAAATTCTTAAGCAATTGTTATAATTTCAAAATTAAAATATATATCTTATTATCTATATTGATATATCATGAAAGTATTAGAAACCCAGGAGATGTTTTAAAGACCAGGTACATACTATGTAATTTTGGGCTATTATTTAATTTATTTGGTTGACAGTATTTACTTGTAGAATTTTTTTTACCTTTTTAATTAATTAAAAAAACCATTAGTTAGTTTTGAAACTAAACTCAAAATCTAATAATTATTTTCCTATCTAATAAGAGAGATTGATAGGCCTCAAAACAGGTCTTTGAAAAATCTAATTATGAAGAAATAAACTTTGTTAAAATCATTTAATTATAATTGATAATAAAAAGAAAATTATAAAAGAGGTGTAACCCAGGAAGCCTTGATACATTTTACTCCAAAAACCATTTTTAGAAGATTAAAGATCTAACTTAATTACTTTTCTAGAAAAATAAAACTATGTAAAAAGCAGCTATAGTAAATTAACAACTGTTAAGTTTTTAGATTGAATGTGAAAAGTTGACCAATAAATAGAATTGATTTCATTTTCATACAGAATCAACAATTTTAAACTTTAGTAAAAGTAAAATCATAATCAGATTTAGAGCTATTTGGTAAAAAAATTCTAAAGACCAGATTTGAGGTCCATTTGTTTCTACTATTAAGTAATAATTTTTTATATATCAATGTTTTTGTTATTTTATACATAGAATTTATTAACTTGTTTAGTTTTTAAAACACTACTATGCAGTATGGCAAAGTAATTATCAGTGTTTACTACCCAAACAACTATAAAAATTTAAGTTTTAAGGGGTTAAAATTCTCTTTATTTATCTAAAAATTGTATCTTAATTTACACAATTGAATTATATTTTTCTCTGCTCAATCCAAGTTTTATCATGTTATTAGAAAAAAATTATACTGGAACCTACATATAACTAGACCAGGGTAAAAGTAAACTTTTAGATAAATTTCTCTGTGATAAATGAAACATAAAAAGAATCAAGCCTGTCAATTAGATCATATCAAGTTTATTAGACCTACACTTTGAAGAGGAAAAAAATTGAGCCATAAATCTAGAATGTGAAACAACTATTGGACTGGTCTTCATCATGAGGGTTATTTATTATTTAGTTTCTGGTATTTTTCATAGCAAAAAAATTAGCCTCTTTCTTTAGCTTAGATTTATGTAGTTTTTGGTAGACCTTTTAAATCAATTTAAATTTAAAAATCAAACTGAAAGCTACTACAGTTAGAAAAAAAAGATGATCTACTTAATCTAGCACATTTAAAATAAAATCTGTTTTGGAATTTGGCATGCCTAGTGCAATTTTAAACTATAAATTGGAAACAATTCAAACTCATGTAGAAACAAGAGCTAAAACAGTAAGCAATATTCTTAAGCTTATCTATTATTAGTTTTTCAAAAAAGCTACTTAAATAGTCTCCTTGGCTTTTAGGCTTAAATTTCACTAATTACAAAAACTAAAGTTTATCATTGAGTGAGTTTTTTGACTTAGCTTGAAATTAATAAATTTAATTAAAGCTCTTTACTCTAAAGGCCAGATTATTTTCTGATTTTTTTAGTTTATGTTATAGTTTGATTAGAAACTATAAATAGAATTGGTAGGCTTTTAAGATTAAATACCAACCAAGTTTTGAAAAGCTTTTTATCATTGTTAATTTTAAAACCAATCCAATAGATCATACAGGGGTTTTCAGTCTAATTTCAGGTCTCTTAGTTTAACTAGTAGATATCCCAGCTCAATATGTATATTTTTCATTGAATTTAACTTGTATCCCATTTTGATTTCTAACTTTTAAAAAATGTTTTTTTATTATAGCTTTAATTTATCTAATAAAATGCCTTGATTATCTTTAGTTTAATTTTTTGATTATTTTTTTATATCACAAATTGAAATGTAATACATGCTAAATTCAATGAAAATCATACAAGTTGAGCTGTGACATCTATTAGTTAAACCAAGATACCTGTGATTCAGACCAAAAAATCCTGTAAAAATTCCTCTAAAACAGATGAATAGTATTCACTTGTTTTAATAGGATTTTATGGTCCATCAATTTCTCTTACTAGATAGTAAATATAATTTAAATTTGAGTCAAGTCAAGTCTTAAAAAATACTAGCAATTTGCATTTATCAATTAAAAGGTGACAAAAAATTCGACTAGTAAACACTGTCAATCAAATTAACTTGGAATTTGGACCAGAAACATAGTAAGCCACAGGTCTTCAAAAAATATTTGACATTTCATATGTTTTTTTTACAATGAGTTCTAAACACACAATAAAAAAGCCAAGTTTATCTCCAAACAAGTTCTCTAACAAGTTTGCTTAAAATTTGATGTGCAAAATGGAACTTTATTTTAGTAGATCGCCAGATTTGGAATTTAAGACATGGTTAGGCTCTAAATTCTGAATTGCTACATCTCATTAACATTTCTCAGTGATTTAAAATTGCTTATTTTTAAATTGACAAATTTTGAAAATTGCAATATTGAAATGGGTAAAATAATCTAAAACTTCAAAAATTGTTATTTTTTATTAATTAAAATGAAAACTGAGTATAAATAATATACTTTGGTTTTTTGTCGCCAATATAGTAAAAAAAGTTTTGCATATTCAAGATATCATAGGCAAAATAATAATTAAAATAAAATTTTGCTCCAATTGACAAAGTTGTCCGGTCAAGCAATCTAATAAAATAAAGTCACATATTTAGTAATCTAAATACGTCACACTGGGTAGCACCAAATGATTTAGATTATAAATACAATTGACATTATCTAATGCCTACTTTTAATTTACTATTCAACGCAGCAAAGAGTATCATTTTTTAGTATTGTCAAGACATTATTATTATACTGTCTAAAAGGCCCTTTTCATCTATTAAATTAAAATATTAACTACACCTATTTTTAAAGTATTAATATCAGTTTTATAACAAAACTGATGAATATTTTATATGACTTTGGTCTGATTGGTATAAGGTGTTTTCAGTGCCATAAACAATAACCTTGATAATGAGAGCCTAAGTTCCTAAATAAGATTGTAGGCAGTAGAGAATGTCAATTATAATTTACCTAAATTCAAACTTCAGTACTCCTAGATAGCATCATCAGGACAAAATTGTATAGAATACACATTTGCTACTACGCAACTTTTTGTTTACTTTCAGCTCAATATAGAGTGTGATTTTCTATTATCAGCATATGCTCCAAAAAAAACCATAATCAAATACAGTCAACTCTTGATAAGATAAGAGGCCAAAACTTGTTTTCTTGTCCTAAAAAATAAAATTGTATAAAAACCAAAAATTTCAAAAAAGATTTTTACTCTCTTTTTTAACTTGCAGTCATTTTTTTTAGTAAAATTGAATATATTGACATGTAATTATAGGTGTCATATAAGGAAACCATGAACTAAACTTAAAAATTTGTTAAAAAAAAAGTTAAAGATTTCAACTAAGTTTACATAAAGGTTTACAAACTTAACACTACTGTCATACTACTTCCACATTACTGCCATACAACTGCCACACTGCTGCCATACTACTGCTCTAATTTTGGTAATTTTTATAAAACATTATGCTAATATCTTATTAGGATAACACAGAAATCCATCACTTCATTTCATTAGAAATGTTACTTTAATTTTTTTTCAATTTTTTTTAAGAAATTATAAATTGAGGTTGAAAATTTCTAAGTCCTTCTCAATAGCCTGTTCAGACTGAAGGGGCCCAAGATGCAACTAATTAGATAGCTTTAAGGCTTCCTCTAAGTGAAACCTTACTTGTTTTTGTAGCTTTTTCTCCTCTTTTATTTGGTTGATAAATGAATCAAGTTGTATATACTGATTGATAATTTTCAAATTAGTATACATCTCAAAGGGCATTTCTAATCTTTCTTCTTCTTCTAGGTCTTCTAGAATGCCTATGTCAATGTCTATATAGCCAGGGACTTTTTTCAGCTTAGCAATCTCTTGGGATAGGCCCACAATATTATTTAAGTAAACCACATCTTTTAAATCAATTTTTTTAGGACTTATTAAGTGTTCCCTCTTTAATTTTCATCCAACAGTTATGAATTGTAGGGATAGCTTGTCATAGACTGTACTCTTTATACTTAAAAACTGGCAATAACTTTTCTTTTTAAAAATCAATAAGGTGGTTAATTAAATATTTTCAATATTATTTCTTTAGATTAGCAATTATCCCTTGGTCTATAGTCTGGATTAACAATGTAGTGTTAAATGGCAAGAGGGTCACTTAAAAGTTAATGCCTGGATGCTCAAAGTCTTCTATGGCTGTGCATCCTAGGGCTTTATCAAGAAGGAGCAAGATGTCCCCCTTATTCCCTCTATGCAGTTGGCAGAGGTATACCTCATGACAAAAATAATTAAATATCTAGTATAAAAAATGCTTTGGTCATTTACCCTTTTTTGTTACTAAAACAAATTGTTGGGTAGGGATTTTTTTTAGTAGAATATTAAACCCTTGTGGTGTTTTACTAGATCCTATGATAGCTAGCTTTAATTAATAAGACTCATCAACACTAGCACATATCATGATAGTGACTCTCTTCTTATCTTACTTTTGATTTGATGGGTTTATTACCGTATCAAGTACTAATAATCTTGTATACAACAATTTCCAAAATAAAGCTGATTCATCAGCATTGTAAATAACTTTTAAGTTTAATAATTCCTTTTCAATAGAATTTTTAAACTATTTACTATATTTTTTTGCTGCTTGTTTATTAGTGCTTTGTATTTCCCTATAGCATAACATCCTTTATATACTCTTATGTTTCTTAAAGTTTTCAAGCTAGCCACTTGATGCTCTGAATTTTTCATTAGGCTCAATAATTTGATGAAACCTTATAGCCTTAGTTTTAGTATGGGCCCTGGCTAAAGGAACACTAGAAAATTGTAACACCTTAATCCATTATGTCAAGCAATTTTCCATCACTATGAATCTTGCCTCTTTTAATCTATAAAGATTATTATTTTTATTTTCAAAATATAATATCATCACAATTCTTCCAAATTGTTGATACAATTGAAGATGCTAGACCAAAC
The DNA here is from genome assembly GCA_948465475.1 of Thalpophila matura. Taxonomy (NCBI): domain Eukaryota; kingdom Metazoa; phylum Arthropoda; class Insecta; order Lepidoptera; family Noctuidae; genus Thalpophila; species Thalpophila matura. The sequence goes on from CAOJZF010000027.1 coordinate 18,599, forward strand.
TAATTTCCTATAGACCCATTAGAGACATTGCTAGCTTTAAGCCTAATGATCTCCCTTTTGGTCTCAATAGAATTATTATTTTTTGTTTTTTTTTCAATTGATTTTAAATTTTGGATATCAGAAACCAGTTAAAATTAGATTTGCATCAGCAAAATCAACTAAGGTTTTATTAAAAATTTCAATTTTATCTAAATTACTCACTATAACTTCAGTTGTATTTATAATTATCTAATTTAATTAAATAAAATTAGAATGTTCAATCAACTCTACTAAACAATTATTAAAATTATAAATCTATTTAGTGGATCAGGAAATTTTAAAATGTAATCTAGATTACAAATGTAAATTATGCTAGAATTTTAGAAATCCTCTAAACAATTATTCAAATTTATAAAAAAGTATAATATATTAAATTTATCAAATGCAGTCTCTAAATTATAAAAAAGTTGAAATTATTGTGAATTGGATATGATTTATCTAAATTGGTTAAATCTAATTTAAAAAATTACAAAAAAATGTAAAATGTTTATATTATATTAAGGAAAAGAAAAAATTAAAGAAATTACAAAATTTTAATAAACTAATTATATTACAACATTAATTAAATTTAGTAAATTAAAGAATTTTGAAAGTTTTAAAAATTTATTACCAAGCTAATTTTTTTAAGTAATCAAGGCCTGAGACAAATCTCGAGAATTCAACATAACTGAAGAAAATTCAGCATGACTGGGAATGTAATTTTGTTTCAAATCATTGTTAATTCTTGAAATTACAGACAGATTTCCAGATTGTCAGGAAACAAACTAGTAAGATGAGGAACTAGTTCAGGATCTTGAGTATGAGGAAGACTCAAATCAAGGTTTTCTGTTTGAAAAGGAGTTGTGAATTGGCCATGTAAACAAGAATCTTAAAAAATAAAAAAAAGTTAGGAAGATTTTAAAATGAAAATAAGTTTATTGAAAAATTTAAAAAGCCTACTTTCAAGTTGGTTGTCTAAAAGTTTCAGGTTAGTTAGATAGAAAAAATATAAGATACCTTTATAAAATACAGTAGGAGCAAGCTCAAAAGTGAAATCAGCAGCAGCAACAAGATTGTAATTGAACCAGAAGTTACTAGATATAAGTCCCTCAGCAAGGAAGAGCATGTTCTTATTTCTAAATTATGTTTTTTAAATTTGATTTAAATTTTATTTCATGATGACTAAAATTGCAGTTGACATTTTCTACTGTCTGCTTTTAATTTACTGTTCAATGCAGTAAAGAGTATCATTTTTAGTATTGTCAAAACATAATTATCTTACTATCAAAAACCTTATGGTATATTAGAAAAATAAAAAATACATTAACTACACCTTGTTTTTAATTATTAACATTAGGTTTAAATTGAAACTGATTAAAAATCTATATAACTTTGGCCCAATTGGTTTAAAGGTGTTTTCAGCACCATATTCAATAACCTTGATAATGTGACCTAAAATCTGATTGAGATTGTAGACAGTAGAGAATGTTTACTGTATAATTGGTAATTTGGTAACAATGAGCTTAGTATCAAGTTTCTTTTTAGAAGATCCTACTAAACAAGCTATATCTTTAATTAAATGAAATATAATTGTTTATTTATCAACATGTTATATTAATTTTACTTTTGAATAATACAGTACGCTTGTGTTATAACCCACACTATTTTTAGAAAGTTTGAATTCCATTGTTAAGGTTATTGCATCTAATGATGAAAACATATTGATCAGACCAAAATGATATCAAGTTTAATTCAATTTATATAGTAGACATAAGTTTCTACATAGAAACTAGAAAAAACTTGGTTTTTTAGAAAAAATTGGTTCTATGATAGTAGAATCATAGCAAATATTATGACAATATTTAGATTTTGATATAGATGATTCTCTTTGATGCTTAGAATTCTAGGTGGGGAATTAGGGATTAATGGATGTTGACTTATAACCCAAGTTTATTCCAAAAACTATATTCAAAGTCATTGATCTTTTTTTAAAAATTAATGACCCAAAATAACTATTCCAGCTAACAAAACACATTAATAGTGGTCTTATTTGAGTCATGTCCTCATGAAAATTTTGCCAGAAGTTCAAAAAAGTAGTGGACTTATATTTGGTAACTTCCGGTAATTGGAACCAAGATTAGAACCATGATTGTAATTGCAAACAGTTTTGTTGGTGGTGTTGTTGCTGGTGAAAATGAACTATCCTTATTACCTTCATGGTTGTGTTTATTGTTATGCATCTTTTTTAAAAAATTTAGAGTCTGGTTTGAATTTCTATAATATTTTAATCTTCAAATTTTCAAAAAAAAAACAGATTTGTAAATGAAAAAAAGTTTGATTAAATTTTTTTTCCTAAAAAACCACAAAATTTATTTATTTGGTATTCATTAGCCGCTTTGTATTTGAATTGGTTGATTAGATAATCCCAATTTTGGCAGATCTTATAATTATCTTCTTGTCTTAAGAAAAGTTTACTGTAATAGAAAAATTTATCTAACATATAGGACTGTCTGTATGTAGATTGCTAAAATTGAAAATTTAAGACATGGTTTGACAATAAGTTCAAGTCTTTAAATAATGTTGTTATTTCTCAGTGATTAAAACATATATCTAATGGTTATAGAATACTTTGATAGTAACACAATAAAATATTTAATGAAAATAAAAAATTGTAAATTAATTTTTATATATGATGTAATGAATGTGAAAAATTGATTATAATCAGTTTATTTTAGCTTTGGTCTTGAATAATGTAAAAGATTCTTAAAATAAAAAAAACCTTGTATGATATGATAAATTTAATAAAATTAAACTCCTGTTGTCAAAAATGTGCGGTTGGGCGATCTACGTACAGAAAGTCCCATATGGAGCCTCCTCAGACCAAACACTCAAAATTCTCTATTTTTCAAGTTGAAAATATTATTTGATTGGTCCGCTGGTCACTAGAAACAATTAAATTGTATTCCTAGCATGAAGAAAAGCGTCTTTGAGCAAGAGGCCTCTCGAAGATCCACATGGGTAAAAAAAAATGTAGATCGACAATCTCTTAATAAACACTCCGCATCGCTTAGTTGGGGCTCATATTGTGAATCATCTTTCATAATAAATCATCATCCCAACTATTCTATTAATATAGGTAGTGCCTTGCTCATAAATTTTAAAATTACAGTTTGAAAGACTGAACAAATAATTGGACGATTCATGCGGACTAAATCTGATCTACGAAAAATACTAGCCATATTAAACTTTCTATTTGGGGAATCCAGATCAAATTGTTGAATAATTCGAAGATTCGTTCAAGATTTTTGATTCTAAAACACTTTAAAATCGAGATTTGGATTTTGGATTTTTTGATCGATGTAGAATAATAAGTTTAGTTTTTGATTACAGCCGGCATTTTCAACTGTCCACTCTGGATTATCAAAAATCTTCAAGCCGATTTAACTCAATGTTGCTTTGATTTTTTAGTTGTGATTAGTCAAATTAAACAGTTTTTTGAACGCAAGTAGCTTCAAAATATCCAAATAAATGGAAGCTTCCTAGAGAACGCATGATTTTGACAAAGTTTTGGTTATTTTTTAAATAAAAGAAATTTGGTTTGGGTTGTGATGAACTAACATTTATTGTTAAAGTAAACTTAATGATTAAGCTTTCTTCCGGGGTAGCAACTAAATTTTTGCTTGAAGCTTTAAAGTTTCTCGGTTAGCAAATTACCTTTCTTTATTTTTTTTAAATAACCAAATCACGGCGGTCACTAGGAAACTCCCAAACCTACAAATTTTACGACACATTTTATCTTTTAATTTATAATGAGTTAATTCAATCTCCAATTAGAAAATCATGGTGTTAGATTCTAATGGAGATGAATTAATTAAAAGATGTCTTAATTGAGCTTAATCAACCGCTGTGAATTGTCTAAATAGTAATAAAACTTATGTTCTAGCAGCTTTTTACTATCAATTTCAAAAAATTGAAAGATTAAGAAAGAAATTATGATTTTAAATTAGTATGTATTAGTAAAAAACATAGTAAAATTCTAGATCAATAGAATATGTAATAAGCCTTGGTATAACCAGCTTTTAACAGGTTTCTAATAATGTTTTATTATAATGATATATATGTGCAATATTTTTACCTACTATTTTCATTATTTCTAAAACTTATAGATAAGTAATTGTACATAAACCATTAGGATAATTATAAGCAGATAAATAAAAAATAATCTTAACATATCATAGTAAAAAGCAATATGTCTTTTTCTCAATATTATATTTATCAACCTATTTTTTTTATAGCAAATTTTTAATCAAGTAATTTTCTTAATTAAAAAGCAATGTTGATATATTTTTCTTTATACTATATGGTTTATAGACTTAGAATAATTCACACTGCTTTTACTATTATCATATATAGTGTATTGAATCAGTTCATCTCTTATTTTTAATATACTAATAAACAACAAAATATTATAAATGATATGAAATCCCCCATAATGGCCTTATACACTACTGCTTAAAAATATAAATTGACAAAAAAATCCAGAAGTTGGTTGTTTTTGTAGCAGTCCATTTCCAATGTTGACTAAAAAGTGGAAGAATCCTTCCATGCTACTATGAAATCCAATCTTTTTCCACCTTGTAACTAGGATAAACTTATGCAGAAAAGGGGAAAAAGTGGAAGTGCCTCTCTGCAGCCCCACTCAGTTCAAGACCTCACTTAAGAGAAAGTGAGTGTGGTAATTTAGGTGTATTAGTATCAGCATTATGAGTTTAACAGATAATTTACATACATAGTGATTTATATGTAAGGTTTGGGGTGGTTAAGACCAAAGATGACTATCAAATGAGTTGAGAAGTTTAATTGATCACCTCCAAGCATTGTTTGTGCTTTCAGAAGTAGTTTTAGAGTATCAGGGATGTTCAATAAAACCAAATGTAGAACCAACTGTCTGAAGGCAGTACAAGGACCTAAAAAAGTCAGTCCCATTACTAAGAACACCATACTTGGTGTATTAGACTAAGGAGTCCATGAGGTGGTGACATCCCATAAGTGGAGTAAAGTTGTTGGAAACCAACAGTAGAACAAGATAAGAACACACAACAGACCAGGAGTCCTAACTGACAAATGAGAAAATTGGTGAACAGAAGCTACAGGGGCAGTTGGTGGCAAGGTCACTGGTGTGTATTTGCTAGAGGATATAAAAGCAACTAAGGAGCTGTAGTATCAAAAAATAGATCTTAAATGATAAGTTTTTCATTATTATAACATAGTGTTGGGAAATGATAAAGGGTAAAAAGAGGGTTAAAATAGTTTCATAAATGTAGATTCTAATGAGAGTGCAGAATAACCAGGAACCAGAAATAAAGTCCTGAAAATCAATCAGAAATCTGATATATAGGAGATAAATATGTAGTATACTGAGGGAAGGAATTTAACATAGATCCTGAAAAATAGCATTGTAATAAGAAAAGAGAGACATTATTTAATTTAGGCAAGTCAGGATTAAAAAATCCTGATTTAGAGCCAATTTATAGATGTTTTCTTTTATATAAATCAATTAGAAATTAAATTGTTTAGATGCAATCAATAAAGATGAGTTTCAATAACTTGGCTTTTGAGCATTTATTTTTGAAAAACATAAGTACTTCTATTCTGTAATATGTTCAGTGGCATTTCTGTAAAATTTTGTTGTTTGAGTCAATATAAATTTATTAAAGAACTTTTAAATCAAGTTGCTTGAGAAGTTGATATTTAGTTTTGGTTAAGTAACTTAGTATAGAAAAAATTACTTCAAGAAAAATCATGAATATTTGAACTAATTAATTTTATAATGTTGCAGTATCAATTGCTTTAATCAATCTCAACAATCAATAGTTCTCCATTCTTAGTGAAAATTTCTTTCCAAGAATACCCTGACACTATGCCTGATATAGTATCCTAGTCTATTATATTTTCTATTTTCCCCCAAGAATCACAATCTTAACTTGTGATTTAACAGTGGTAGCAGTGGCTGAACAACCATCTTACTACAAAAATCCTATCAAATTAGTCAAGTTTCACCTCGCCAAAATAGTCATTTCAACTAGAAACCATCCCTTAGGTCTCCACATTAGTATGATAGGACTTCTTAAAGGCTGGTTGGTTTATAAAAGAATGACCCTATTCCTAAGGGGGGTGTCCTCAATAATGGACTCGCCATTCCCCTCAGTTCCTTCAATACCATGGCAGTGGCTAGGTTGATTTGTAACAAAAATCTCATTACTCAACCTCCTCCCATTTAAAACTTAACCTGTAGAAGAGGGCGTCATGTCAGCTTATATCCTCTAATGTCTCAAGACAGCTTGGCTCCCCAAATTTTCAGGTGTGGATGACAAAAGCTCCTTAAACTGGATCAACACCTTTAAGAACCAATTGCAACAAATTGGGGTCAAGAGGAAATTCTGGGTTGGAAAAGCGTCTGTCTGGTTCACCTATGATGCAGCTTGTTAGGCTAAGAAAGTGGCAACTGGGTTATCCTCAATTGCACAACTGGGACCTCTTATTGCAAGAATTCCTCAAATGTTTTGAGAGAGAGGATAGTGATCTTCAGATATCCTATCTCCTTAAAGAACTGACCCAAAAGGGAACAGTTAAGGAGTACACCAGAGAATTTGAGGATATACACTCTTGAGCACCCCTACCATTGATGTCAATCATCCATCTACCCATCTCAATTACTATGATGGCCTGAAACCCAACTTCATTTGCTGCATGGCTCTCAAAAGTGTTCCTGCTTGGAAGAACCATATTGTGAAGCAGAGTCTTTATAGTCTAAGCCCAACTCTGTCTACCAGACTATCATGAAGGCAAAGGACAAAAATGGAGCCAAATCCAACCAGGATAAGGGCAAGAACAAGCAGCCCTATGAAAGAAAAAATCAAGGTGGTTGTGGACCTGCCCCTAACTGAGGAGGTAAGGCAAAGTCCATTCCTTATTCTGCTGGTGGTTACCAAACTTCCAACTTCTGTCAGTCCAAAGCTTGCCAAGAAGGTTCCATCAATAAAGAGACCCCAGACCTCTATGATCACAAATAGGATCAGATGTCTAACATGAATATTCCCTCCAATAATCCAGTCCTCCATACAAGCAAAACCCAATCTAAATCAGATAAAAACCCTTCTCTTCTTTCCTATCCTTTTGCTTTTTGCTGATATGCAGGAAAGGCTCTTTTTTATATTAAAGCAGATAGAACTTTGGTTTTGGATTCTTTTGTATCCCATTATAAACTTGAAACACAACTAATATTGATAAGGAACATATGTTTAGCAGACAATAACCTCATGCCTACTTGAGGGGAAACAAAGACATTTAAGATCAATTTTAAAATATATCTACCACCAACAAAGGACCTAATTCCAATGTGTGAATACAATTTATTACTTGGCTTAGACTAAATGAAGTTCAACAAACCCCTTTTGACTGGGACTCCTTGGTCCTATTTATCAAACAAAATGGGGCCACTTACTATATCTATCCCAATCATGCCAACCAACTTCTCTAGGATTGTGTCTTTGTGCAAATAAAGGAAACTTATGAATTGGGAAAACATATCAATTTTGAAACCTTCTCTTTCTGGATGATTTGACACAAAGCAAATACATCAGTTCCATTGTACCCATATGACATTCAGACCTGTTGAGCAAATTCAAAGACATTTTTAGAGAGAAATTACCAGGGTTGCCCCCAACCAACCAAATTACTAAAACGAAATTAAACTAAAAGGAATAATTCCTATGCCCTGTCCTATCTATAAAATCATTCTTAAAGAGAATGAGACTCTATAAAAGCACCTTCAAGAGGCCCTAAAACAAGAAGCAATATGATAATCTCAATCCCCCTTTGGTGCTTAAGTGTTCTTTTTAGCCAAAAAGGACGACTCCCTTTGTCTTTTAACCAATTACTGAGCACTCAACAAGGTAGTGGTCAAGAATAAATACCCTCTTATCCTAATAGATGAGCTGTTTGACAAGTTGGGACCTGGTAGATTCTTTAGCAAATTTGACTAGATAAGTGGTTACAACCAGATAAAGGTTAAATACAACAATAATCTATAAAACGCCTTCCATAAAAGTATAGCTTGTATGAGTGTTTAGTTCTTAACTTTGGATAAAAAATCCCCTACAACAATCTCTATGTTTATGAACAAAGTCTTTGCCAAACACATAGGAAAGCATGATTTAATCTACTTAGAAATATTATCATATACAGCCCCACTTGAGCACAATATATTGAGGACGTCCAATCAGTTCTAAACACTCTCAAACAGGCCCAACTGTATACAAAACCAACCAAATACAGTTTCTTTCTGAAAGAGGTCAACTTCTTAGTCAGGAGAGTTTGCTTGTGCAAAAAACACAGTGCAATATTGCCTAATGCAAAAGCCATTTTTTTGCATTAGGCAGTATTGCACTGTGCTTTTTGCCCAGGCAAACTAATTGCACTTGCCACATAATGTGGACTTATAAATTTTTATTATTTTTAACTTATTTTTTTAAATTTTTTAAATTTTAATTAAAATTACAACCCTCCCAAAATGCGAAAATCAACACATTGGGAGTAATTGCATCAGGCAGTTTGCACAAGCAAACTTACCCTCTTAGTCTATATTGTTACCAAAGATGGAATCAAGCCAGATCCAGAGAAAGTTTGTGCAGTGGTGGGTATGCCTCTATCATGTAATAAAAGGGACCTTAAAACATGTTGGCTATGGTGGCTTATAACCTTAGGATTATACCTAACTGTAGAAAGCTCACTTTCCCATTAAACCGGTCAACCGGCTCTAACAGTAGAACCTTTGAGTGGACCCCTTTTATGATTACAACTTTTAACAGTTAAAAGAACTTATGTCAACTACCCCAATTCTCCAATACCCATAGGCAGATGGGGCCCGTGTTTATCTCAAAACAGAAAATCTTGTTTAGGAGAATCTCGGAAATTTCCAAGATTTTTCTAATTTTCAGTAAAAAAAAAATTCAAAAAAAATAAGAGTTTCTTATTTTTTACTTTAAATCCTTAAGTTGAACTTAGTGGAAAATCTCAAAAATGAGAATCTTGGATAGGAGAATCTCAAATCAAATTATTATTTTTTGGAATAGATCAGAATTCAAATTATTAATGATTTAGTGATTATTTCATAATGTGTTAGGAAAATCTCAAAACAGAAAATCTTGAACTGACTATCTCGGAATGTAAATAAGGAATGACTAAATTCAATAAAGACTTATATGTAAAAACAGGCTCTACTATTAAAACTCTGTGTATACTCATTATAATTGAAAACAGTTGCACCACAAGAAAGTTTATTTATTTTTACAATTTATTGATGATTGAATTTTAAAACAAAGAAAAATGACAAAGTTTCATATAAGGTTTAATTAAAAAAATAAATTGGATGTACCAAAATAAGCTTTTTTTTATTATACTTTATTATAGACAATTAATAATTAGGAATATCTCAAAATGGAATATCTTGGATCCTTCTAGTGGGATCTGAAAATAAAAAATAAGATTTAATCTGAATAATTAAGGATAAGCTCAATTTTACTATGTTTTTGTTATAAAGCTAGTATATTAGGAGAATCTCAAAGTGGAAAATCTTGAAAATTCAATTTTATTAAAAATTATAAAGTCACCTTAACAAATAACAAACATAAATTTATTGAATATGGAAATCGAAACCAGAAGCAGAAGTATAAGAGCATCAACTGCAACTGCAAGACCTGAAGGTGAAGCACATGAAGAACAACCTGTGATCAATCCTGAAGCTGAAGCAGAACAAGAGCCAGAACAAGAAGCTAAAACTTCTCCTACCAAAGAGAGAGTTCATCCCATTTTTAATTTCTTTACAGCTGAGAACATATGTGTTAGGGAGAACAAGTTCAACTCCCCTGAAGACCTACCACTCAACTTTGTAATGATGTCTAAAAAAGGTGGAGCTGCCTATTACTATGATGGGTTCATTTTTTACTGTGAAGATCAGAAGAAGGACCTGGAGAAGCACTCCTACTACTGCCAGGATCTTGCCTGCAATGTCCGTCTTAGATTAAAGGGGTTCAGTGAACTAGATACTGCCCCTTCTAAAGATTATAACCACCCTCCTCCCAAAGATGTCTTACAAATGATGTTCAAGTAATATATCAGATAAAATGAGCCAGACCAGGATGCCATCTCCCAGAAGACTATCAACAACACAATGGCCCATCTTGACAATACCTAGAAAACTATGCTTGGCCTAGTGAAGAAGATCATGGCCTACTTCAGTGACCTGAAGAAGAACAGAAAGGACAAGGGGAGTAATGATACCAGCCTTCTGGCCCTCAACGTCAATCCTAGGCTCCAGTATACTAAGGGCAATAAGGAGATGTTCCTCCTCTTTGATACTGAACCACATGAGAGCAGAAGAATTGTCTGCTATGCCACAAAGGATAACCTCAAGAATCTACTGAAAGCCCACCAGTGGCTGGCTGATGCCACTTTCTTTGTCAGCCCATCCATCTTCCAACAGCTATGGGTGATCCATGGACAATTCAATAATAAGGTCCTCCCAATAGCCTACTTCCTAATGTCTGGCGCCACCCAGGATCTCTATGTGGAATGCCTGACCAAACTCAAGGAAAAGATGGATGACTATGTGGAAGAATTCTTGGAGGCCAATCCAAGACACAGGCCCACTAGTAGCCAGGGTGTCAGACCCCCCTCCCTCACCAATCCGAGCTCCTGTCTGCCTTATTACAAGGATGTCCTTGTAGACTTTGAACTTGCCCAGGGCAATGCTTTCATGGAAGTATTTGGAGGAGCTCCTTGTGTATGCTTTTTCTACTTCTGGCAGTGCCTACAAAGGAAGTTGGCATCCCTCCCT
>CAOJZF010000027.1:29713-55018 GCA_948465475.1 Thalpophila matura
AAGAGCAATCTTGGTGACGCTCTTGAACTTCTCCAACTTGCGCTTCTTCTAGTGGGTGGTATCAATACCTTGATTAATTTCTCTCAAGGCATCATCAGTTGAATCCTGCTCTAGTTGGATGCTTCTAAAGAAGTGCTCAAAGGATGGAGACTTCTTTCCAATAGTATTCTTCATCTTCTTATGCCAGGACTCTAAGGCAGAAGTTGTTCTCATTCCCTCATTCTTGAGATGGGAATACTGGTTCCATACTATTTTATTAGTACAGGACCCTCTTCTTACTTGTACTAAGGGCCCAATCCAGGTTGCCTCAAAGTAGTCCAAGAAGGGCTTCCAGAGTTCCTCATTCTCAGTGAAGTGAGGTGTTCTGATGAGTCTGCTATAAGCAGGATTCACCTCACTCACTCTCAAGAAGGCCAGAGCAGAGAATTTGACAAAGTTGACCTTGAATGCTTGGTTAGTCCTTGTCTTGGTCTTCTCATTTAGGTCAGGGAGGGATGCTAACTTCCTTTGTAGGCACTGCCAGAAGTGGAAAAAGCACCCACAAGGAGCTCCTCCAAATACTTCCATGAAAGCATTGCCCTGGGCAAGTTCAAAGTCTACAAGGACATCCTTGTAATAAGGCAGACAGGAGATCAGATTGGTGAGGTAGGGGGGTCTGACACCCTGGCTACTAGTGGGCCTGTGGCTTGGATTGGCCTCCAAGAATTTTTCCACATAGTCATCCATCTTTTCCTTGAGTTTGGTCAGGTATTACACATAGAGATCCTGGGTGGCGCCAGACATTAGGAAGTAGGCCATTGGGAGGACCTTATTATTGAATTGTCTATGGATCACCCATAGCTGTTGGAAGATGGATGGGCTGACAAAGAAAGTGGCATCAGCCAGCCACTAGTGGGTTTTCAGTAGATTCTTGAGGTTCTCCTTTGTGGCATAGCAGACAATTCTTCTTCTCTCATGTGGTTCAGTATCAAAGAGGAGGAACATCTCCTTATCACCCTTGGTATACTGGAGCCTAGGATTGATGTTGAGGGTCAGAAGGCTGGTATCATTACTCCCCTTGTCATTTCTGTTCTTCTTCAGGTCACTAAAGTAGGCCATGATCTTCTTCACTGGGCCAAGCATAGTTTTCTGGGTATTGTTGAGATGGGCCATTGCATTGTTGATAGTCTTCTGGGAGATGGCATCCTGGTCTGGCTCAGTTTGTCTGATATACCACTTGAACAGCATTTGTAAGACATCATTGGGAGGAGGGTGGTTATGCTCTTTAGAAGGGGCAGTATTTAGTTCACTGAACCCCTTTAATCTAAGATGGACATTGCAGGCAAGATCCTGGCAGTAGTAGGAGTGCTTCTCCAGGTCCTTCTTCTGATCTTCACAGTAAAAGATGAACCCATCATAGTAATAGGCAGCTCCACCTTTTTTAGACATCATTACAAAGCTGAGTGGGAAGTCTTCAGGGGGGTTGATCTTGTTCTCCCTAACACAGATGTTCTCAGCTGTAAAGAGATTAAAAATGGGATGAACTCTCTCTTTGGGAGGAGAAGGTTCAGCTTCTTGTTCTGGCTCTTGTTCTGCTTCAGCTTCAGGATTGATCATAGGTTGTTCTTCATGTGCTTCACCTTCAGGTCTTGCAGTTGCAATTGATGCTCTTCTGCTTCTGCTTCTGGTTTCAATTGCCATATTTGATAAATTTATGTTTGTTATTTGTTAAGGTGAATTTTATAATTTTTTAATAAAATTGAATTTTTGAGATTTTTTACTTTGAGATTCTCCTAATATACTAGCTTTATAACAAAATATAGTAAACTTGATCTTATCCTTGATTGTTCAGATTAAATCTTATTTTTTATTTTTAGATCCCACTAGAAGGATCCGAGATATTCCATTTTGAGATATTCCTAATTATTAATTGTCTATAATAAAGTATAATAAAAAAAAGCTTATTTTGGTACATCCAATTTATTTCTAATTAAACTTTATATAAAACTTTGTCATTTTTTATTTGTTTTAAAATTAGATCATCAATAAATTGTAAAAACAAATAAACTTTCTTGTGGTGCAACCGTTTTCTACTACATTAGTATACAAAGAGTTTTACTAGTAGAACCTGTTTTTCACATATAAGTCTTAATTGAATTTTGTCATTTCTTATCTACATTCCAAGATAGTCAGTTTGAGATTTTCTGTTTCAAGATTTTCCTAACACATTATGAAATAATCACTTAATCAATAATAATTTGAATTCCAATTTATTCCAAAAAATAATAATTTGATTTGAGATTCTCCTATCCAAGATTCTTGTTTTCAAGATTTTCCACTAAGTTCAAATTAAGGATTTAAAGCAAAAAATAAGAATTTCTTTTTTTTTTGAATTTTTTTTTACTGAAAATTAGGAAAATCTCGGAAATTTCCAAGATTCTCCTAAACAAGATTTTCTGTTTTGAGATAAACACGGGCCCCAAGGTAGAATATACTTGGAAACAGATAAATGCTAAGAAGCTGAGAGAAACACGCCCTCCCTTAACTCCACAAGTTGACCCTAACCATCATTGTCCCAAAAGGACATATGAGTACAGTAACAATTTCTGTGAGAATTTTAAAATAAGAGAGTACAAGACCAGAAATTTTCAAAGGAAGAGACCACATCAAGCCATTATGCTAAGCCCTCATCCTCAGGAAAAGAACAAGCAAAATATTTAAAGGAGCAATTTGCTTAGCTTATAACTTTCATGTTCCTAATGACTGTAGTATAGAGGATTTGGAGGATCTCATTGAGGATGAGCAACCTAAACTACTAAGGTCTCATATCACTGGAGATGCAGACTTCACTAATAAATCTATCTACCATACTACTAGTCAAGAAATTCTTCCTGTTACCAGGCCACAACAACTACTATCCTAAGAAAACTTGTTGGAAGCTGAGAAAGAGGTAGCAAAACCTTATGCTCACAGGTTGTACAAGTCAGAAAGGCTATCCCCCAATATGGACAATTAAGACCTACCTGATTATTTATTTAATCACAGTTTCATTATGTTCCCTTTGATAAACTGTTCAAATTCATTCCATCTTTGGCAAAAGACCTAAGAAAGTTCTTTGATCAATTCTCAAAAACTGAGCACATCTTAGCTATACCAGAAGGCTCAACCTGCTCTCATATTGATCTATGGTTAAACAAGGTTAAAGATAAAACAGTTGTTAACTCAGGAGCACCTGGAAATATAATATCCACTAGGCTCATGAAGAAGATCAAATTAGCCCTGGACATAGAGTGTGATAAGAAGTTTGGCACAGCCAGAAGGAAGTTACCACTGCTTTAGGAGCCTATAGCGCTCTACCTCTCCAAATTGGCAGCATGCAAATGAGCGCCCCAGCTATACTGCTAGATAGTGATGGTTATGACATCCTTCTGGGAACCTCCTTCTTGGTACAGTACCTAGCCACAGCTGACTTTGGACAAGGAAAAGTCACTATTATGGGACACACAGTCCCTATGAATAACAAAATTGGAGAAGATCTCTAGAAAGGGATATACTACCAATATTATATATGATGATGGCATAATACCAGTTCACTATACCAAAAAATCTGTAAAAGATAGATTTCTAACAGAGAATATCAGCTACCACAAAGGAATCCCTACTAGGAGTCACAAACTAGTAAAAATCCCAGCATACTCTCAGAAAATTATCTCCACTGGACTAACATTACAGCTACCTCCTGAAAAAAATGGAAACCTGGTGAATCCTGAGTTCAAAACACCTAAGGAGCCATAGGTAGCTCCTGGACTGGTGTTCAGCACAGAAAAACCATTAGAGGTATTATTAGGGAACCTCACTGAATGTACTATAGATATAATAAGGAACCAAAAATATAGGATTTCTAAATATCATGCAAATACAGGGATAAAAGATATAAAACCCTTTGGAATCTTTGTAAACATGGGGTTTGAGGATTGTCCTGAGCAATCAGTATGTGCTGTAAACTATAGAGATCAGTTGATTGGTTAATCCTTGAAAGACCAAAAGAAAGCTATAAAACTCTTTAAAGAGTTTGATCATATATTTTTTTAATAACAAACAGGATCTGGGAGTTGCTAAGGATGTACTCCACAACAATAACACTGGAGACAACCCATCCATCAAGAGTAGACCTATAAGAAGGCCACAAGCTGGTGACACAGAATTTAATCAAAGATTAACAAGTTACTTGAGGCTGGACTAATTGAGCCCTCTAAATCACCATAGCTGTCACCAATCCTTATAAGTAAGAAAAAGGACGGCACAAACCAAGTAGTGATAGATTCTAGATGTCTTAATGAAATAACTAGTAAAGTATTTAATCCTTTTCTTAGCATAGAATACACACTAGATAAATTAGGCAGATCAAAGTGCTTTAGTGATATGGACTTAGTGAGCGGTTATTGGCAAATAGACTTTCCTGAGGAGGACCAGAAAAAAGCGGCCATGATTACACCTACAGCACTTTTCCAGCCTACCAAAATGCCATAAGGCCTATATAAAGCTCCAGCCACATTCCAGAGAACCATGGTTGACATACTCTCTAAAATAAGATGTCTTGTTTATTAATTTATCTGGATTGTATAAGTGTTTTCTCCAGGACTTTCAATGAACATCCAGATCATATAAGAGAGGTGTTCCATAGGCTATCCAAAAACAATCTGTTTTTGAAGTCTAAGAAATGCCAATTTACCAAAAAACAATTGAAATACCTTAGATGCAACATGAACCAGGAGGGCCAGCAACCACAGGTAAGTAAATTTGAAGCCATAAAAAAAAATGACTGAGCCTAAAAACAAAAGGGAAATCCAAGTATTTTTAGAGATGATAGAAAACTACCAAAGAATTTTACCCAGCTTTGCGCTGGTAGTTGGGACCATTTTTCATTTAAAGAAATATTGCATTTTCTATGGAATGGAGAATGCACTAAAGCCTTCAACTCATTAAGATCAAACTAATGACTGCGCCAACACTAACTTATTTGAATTTTGATAAAAAGTTAATAGTACAAACTAATGCTGCTTTAACAGCTATATGTGTTATGTTATCCCAGATCAATGATAATTAGAAGGACATCCAGTTGCTAACTGTACTAAACGCTCAACTAAGATGAGAGAAACTACACTTTAACTGAATTTGGATGTCTAGCAGTGATTTACTCTTTTCAGAAGTTCAGGGTGTGTCTACATGAAACTAAGTTTATAGTAGCCACTGATCATTCCTCTCTTCAATGGCTGAGAAACCTGAAAGAACCAGAATTGAAGATTAGCTAGATGGGCTATAAAGCTTCAAGCCAATGAATATACCATAGAACATAGAGCTGCCTCAAAGCATCAGAATGCTGATGGGCTATTAAGGTTGCCTACTATTCATACTCTAATGCTAAAAGAAAACAGGTTTCATGACCTGATAAATCAATATAAGGAGAGGGATAAAGAATTACTAGAGATATAACATATCCTAATATAATACCTAAACACTACCTACCAAAAAGGATAACTATTCAGGGAGTTAGATGGTAAAACTCAAATCTTTATAGGACTATCAAACAGACCTGAAATAGTAAAGGTAGCAAATCTACTCACTGGGCATGTAGGATTACTTAAGACTATGGAATAAAATAAAATAAATATTACTGGGAAACATCAGCTTTAGTATTAAAAAAGATACTAATTCTTGTTTAGGCTATCAATCAGAAGTTAGATTTAAACCTGCCACTACTTGTAATTAGCTAAACTAGATTTTGATGGCACACTGTGTCTACAGATCTAATAGGGCCATTGCCACCAAGAACTATCAATTTAAAATACATAATAGTGGCCATAGATCAGCTCACTAAGTGGATAGAAGCTCAGGTAGAAAAAAAGTTAGGGGCAAGAACTGTTGCCATATTTATACAAGAAAAAATATAATATAGACATGGCTGCCCCCCATCCATTTTATTGACAATACTACTAACTTTATGTGTAGAGTCCTCCCTAAATTAAACTATCTACTGGGAATTAAAAGAGTAATGACAATTCTATATCATTGTAAATCTAGTGGAACAGCAAAAAGAGTCAACTTTCTCTAGAAATGATATTAAGGAAGCTAGTGGTGATAAGCCTAGAGTCTGGAAGAATCATCAATCAGCTGTCTTTATTTATAATGTAAGCTATCACTCCTCTATTAAACATACCCCTTTAAAACTATTATATGACCAATAACCAGCTTTACTTCCACTTTTTATACACCTTTATTAAGGAATCTAATACTCTAAGCTACTACAACTACTTAAATCAAATATGTACTACTCTAGTAAATTTGTGAATTGAGGCCTACTCCAGCTTATTGTTAAAATAAGTTCTCAATAAAGCCACTCTGCCTAGACATCCTTTAGGATCATTCTCTATAGAAGAACAAGTAATGCTTTGCCACAGTAGAGGACTTGGTAGATTCAAGATACTATCTATTTTATAGAACAGACCTATGGAAATCAAAGAAAAAACTGGAGATTCTAATTACACTCTACAGGATATCTTCAACAGACAGTTTATTAATAGAGTACTTACTAAATTAAACAGACAAAAAACAAATAACAAACAACAAAGTATATAAAGACAAAAGAATAAACGAATTTCACTTTATTTAAGTACCCCTTTAGTGGTATTCAATTCCTGCTAGCAATCATCTATCTCCTGCTGACAGTAATTTGTGGCTTGCTTTATCCCTCCCCCACTTTGTTTCAAACAATGAGAAATTAGCCATTCTGAATCAAATCCATCTTTTTCTGGGAACCCTTCATCTGTCTCTTCTCAACACCATATTTCACAATCCAACCAACAACAAATATAAGCTACAACTACTATTGCACTTAATCAGTACCAATAGACAGGAGGAGATAAGTTGGGATACCAAAATACAATAATTAAAATTATCTTTTGCTGGGCCAACCAATGATGATTCCCTACTATAGAAAAACAGCCATCAAGGACTAAATAATCTATGGTAAAACATTCCATATGCTGATATGGACCCTGCAAGTTGGAAGGAGAAGCATGTTTCAACTTAATGCCAGCTCGCCTCAAAACAGGAATATCCTCATCTAAGTTACAAAGCTGTGTACTGATATAGAAGATAGTGTGTCCTAGAGTAAAAATTGCCACCATGGCAAATTGATGATGCCCTTGTGTCACAAAAGCTAAAGCCACCAAAATCTAATTAGTAATATAACTGGTACTGTTGTAACAGACCTTGCTACCCAACTCTAAGATAGAGAGTAAGTAAAGTCCGCCCCAAGACCCCAAAGAAGGAACTCATATATAATAAGAAATAAGCTCCAGCTATTAACATAGTCAGGAGTTCCTGGAACATCAGGAACATACGTCAGAGACATCTTATCAAACAACATTTGACAAAATTCTCAGTTGTCACCTATGGAGCTTGACAAATGATTTAAAGGTTAAGCCTCTACCCTAAATTGTGGTTGAAAAACAAGATTACCTTGATCAAAAGAATATATACTCCTTGCTCTGATTCTCATGATGGAAGATGAGAAGAACTATAGGATCTCGCCCTAATAAGGTCATTAGTGATATACCAGAATTTGTGATTCCACTCCTATAACAATCAGTTACTCTGGGTTGAACAGGTTGTCCTTTGATAACTCCCACTAGGAATTGGGAGGACAATTACAGTCTCTTCCAGTGGTATTAGTACTAAAACCAGTACATCCCAACAAACAATTTGCACTCCCAAAAGCAGCTATAATCTAAACCTTATCAAAAACAGCATAATGACTAGCAAACGCAATTAAGTGATTGACATTGTCGCTGACTATGTCTAAACAAGCCTGTTTTGCAGCAAGAACTTTGGAATTCACATGCCAACTGAAGATCAAAGTAAATCAAGGCATAGTAAAAAACTATAATGATGTCTTTGGTCTCATCCTCCTGGATAGAACCTAAAATAAAAGTTATAAAATTTTTGGTGTTACTTAAATTTCCGTAAAAATTCATAATGGAATAAGAAAGTTAGAAATAAGAAAATCTTCAAATTTACTCTAAAATCTATAAATCTATTCCCATTAACTAATAAATGTGGGAAGGATTTAAAGTTCACAAGATACACTTGTTATTTTTTTTTTAATATTATTATCAATTTATGTAACTATAATTAATAGTAGAATAATGGCTAAGACAAAGGAAATTGATCAAGCATTTTTTACATATTTAATAGTAAAGATTTAAAATTCTAACTCACTGATTTATCATATAACTAATCCCCTTAATAGAGGCCAATAGCTGACAAGAATTTACATGTAGAAGGATCCTCAACAAAAATCTGTGACTGTATTTATATTTGACTTAGTAAAATACTACTAAGAACTTTATATACATTTAATTAATAACATTCTCATTGAAGGTAATATTGCCAGTCCAATTTCACTGATAAATCCACAATGAGTGAAAAACTTGGCAAGAACGTTGTTGTAACTCTTATAACAAACAGCCATTGGGATCAGAACAGGTAGCCAACACAACTGACAAATCCCATCGTGAGGGATCCCAGGGACTGACGGGGCCAAGGAACCGTAAGGATGGTCTGCTTGCTAAAGATTCATTTGGGAATCTAGTTTACAAAATATCCTACACGGATAAAACTCTGCAGAATTTGATATCCGGATCTCTCAGGCAAGAGATAAAAAGAGTCCTTTCCTTCCTATCATTCTCTCCTCTAACTTTTAAATAATATCTGCTTTTGATATTAATAAACTTACCATTAATCCAAACCTTTTGTTTTTCTCCAATTTATATACTCCAACAATCCTTAAACTATGCCTCCCAGGACCAATCAAGATAATCATGCCAGCCAAGATGTCTTTGAGCTATTGCCTGTTGTGGCACAAGATATTGTTCAAAGAGCCATTCACCCCAGGTCTACCTTGGGGCCAAAGGCTCTCTGCAAATACATTGCTACAATGACAACCAAACAGCTCAAAACATGATGGGTATTCCTCAGCGGTCAGCAGGACCAAATGGCTGCCCTAGAGGGTGACTTCCTTTCTGTGGAAATCAACCAGGTATCATTGATGGTTGGGAAAGTCTCCAATAAACGTGACCAAGGACTTATTAACAACAATCTATGATAGAACAGAATGATAAACAAAAGCCAAATTAGGAAGACTTTTTTCAACCAAATCTCAAACAATTACCATTAAAAGTATGCACTTAACAACAAACAATTACAAGTTTAATTCTTGAAAAGACTTAATTTATAATCCATTTCTCAAAAAGAGCTTATTACTATTTAATTTGTTGATTATATCTTAAATATAGGCTAATCTTACCAACAATCTTATTCCAGACAAACCTAAAATATATGTTACAAATGTTCATGATGGCTTATTCCTTTAAGCATCTTAAACATGATTAAACCTAAACACAAATACTCAATACTGGTTAGGTTCAAGATAATTATTAAATTCTTTGACAGTTACCATGTTATTGTTGGAGACTTTACCAACCATCAACAACACCTGGATGATTACCACAGAGAGGTAGTCACCCTCTAAGGCGTCCATTTGGTCCTGCTGACCGCTGAGGAACACCCTGCATACTTCAAGCTAATCAGTTGAAATTGTGGCAATGTATTTGTGGAGAGCCTTCAGTCCCAAGGTAGACCCAGGATGAATAGCTTTTTGAACAACATATTGTGCCACAAATAGGAAATAGCTCAAAGACGTCCTGTCCAGAATGATTGCTTTTATTGATTACTGGAGGCATAGTTATTAATTGTTTAGAGTATGTAAGTCAAAAAATGAGTTATTTGGATGGATTATAATAAGTTTTTATTATGGTATAGCCAATATGATTTAAAAATTAGGATGATGGAATGATGGGAGGAAAGGGACTCTTTTATTTCTTGCCTAAGAGATCCAGGTATCTAAATCTGCAGAGTTTAATATATGTTGTACTTTTTGTAAACTAGATTCCCAAATGAATTTGTGACGTTCAGAACATCCTGCCAGTTCCTTGGCCCTGTCAGTCCCTAAGATCC
Organism: Thalpophila matura; assembly: GCA_948465475.1. Lineage (NCBI taxonomy): Eukaryota > Metazoa > Arthropoda > Insecta > Lepidoptera > Noctuidae > Thalpophila > Thalpophila matura. Next base: position 39,770 of record CAOJZF010000027.1, read on the forward strand.
CATACAATTGAATGTGTCAGTCATGTTGGCTGCCTGTTCTGAGCTTGGTGGCTGTTTATTTTAAGAGTTAAGACAGTTTAATACTACCAGGATTAGGGCATTTGGGATTTCAACATAGTACCTCATCAAAATTTTCAAGGCCTAGATTCCCTTCCCCTTCAGCTATATAAATCCTAGATATTTTCTCAAAATAAGCATAATTTTCTTTCTCTCTCACCGCCATTGCTGCTCATAAACCTTAATTCATATCAAAGTTAAGTCATGGCCTAAGACAAAAAATATATGAGAATTTAAGAAACCACCATTATCCCCCTAAAGCCAGCAAGAACTTACCATATAAGACAGAACTTGAGTATTAGTATCTATACTAGTGATCACTTTTAGACTAATCTACAAGCAAGAATCTTTGTAGAAGTTTTACAATTGTTAAAATTCAAAAGAAAATCTGGTCTATAGAAATCATCAATGTCACAAACGTTTTTGGGGATTACTTAGTCTTAAACTCAATCTTTATAATCTTAATAAGTTAGAGGTATTATCTGGTTGATTTAGAGCAGTGGCCTTCAAACTAGCTTTTTTGCCAAAATTTGGCAGATTGACTATATTTTTTGGCAAAAAAGATTTTTATTAATTAAATATATTCTATATGGAATCTGATTATTATACTTTGTTTATTTTCTAATCTAGGGCTAAATGCAATATATAATAATTCACATATACATACTGGTTTTTAGATTAAACTTGTTATGTGGTTTCATCTGTTTTGGATAGTTTTAGTACTTGACCTAATGTATTCAATCTTGCTGCTAGTTTTATTGGCAATGCACATTAAAAATTGCCAATGAAAAAAAGTTGGATATCACTGGTCTAGAGGTCAATAGAAACAAAATTCTTACAATAATCACTGACAGAAAGACCTCATATAAAAACCCTTGAAGGAGTTATATTAAAATCTTAAGATGCAAGAACTGTCAAATTTACAAACTAAGTTCCTCTCTATATAAGTATATTAATTTTCTAAAAATTAGATTATACTACAAGGATAGTATCTAAACAATTTATCATGAAAAACCAGTTTTATTAAAGAAACAAAATAAACTAAGCACATTGTCAGAGAACTGACTAGAGAATATTATTTATTAATACATTAAACCAACAAGACTCTTGTTTAGATGTAAATTAGATATCTAGTAATCTGCTTTTTAGATTAATTCAAATTAACACTCACAAAGGCTTTTTCAATTATTTAGAAATAAAGAATTAAATCATATTCTTCTCTAAGTCTAGCTCTAAATTTTTTGATTGATATCTAAAAAATTAGAGTATGTAATAACAAATAAGATGGGCCGTTTACTTAGCCTAATCTCTTAAAGTGGCTAGTGTCTTATAAATACAGCTTAAATTTAATATTTTTCTGAAATTTAATTTTCTAATTTGTACGTAAATTTAACCAAGTTAATAAAAAAACGGTCACATGAGTTAAGCTCAACATGATATTGAGACTGTTGGCTATGGAGAGTATTATCACATGATAGCATCTCATATTATCTTTGAAAAAATTTCTATATGAGAGTAGTATTGTAGAAAATCTAATATTTTAGAAAAAGAATTTGCATATACCTTTGACAAATTAAAAAAGGCTATTATCTAGTAAAATTAGCAAAAACTAGAACTAATGTAGCAATGATTGTGATTAAAGCAACAATAAGCATAATTAAAGTAGCAATAAGCAATATCTTTGGGACCCTGTCCCAAATCAAAACTGCTAAACTCAAAACTACCTAACTCAAATATGGTGAAATTAAATCTGCCAAACTCAAAAATTGTAATTCTGACATAAATCAAAACTGCCTAACTTAAAAACAAGCCTATAATAGATGATCCAACCCATAATAACATAAGAAATATGAGTGAGTTTCACTTAGTGAGCATAATAAACCCTAAGTGAATTTTTGTCACCAAGCTCATAAAATCTTCTTATCATTTATCAAGCAAAAAAAAACTTTTCATATGACCAACTTGCCCCAAAATATATCCAAAGCAAGACTTTCAATATCAAATAAAATTTTATTTTTTTCATGTAAAAGTTATTTTTTTATTCCATTTTAATAAATTTAATATCATATTAACATAATCTATTAATGTAATTAAACTATCTTTATAATTATACAGTATATTTATTTTGGGGTTTAAGAGAAGGGGGGGGTTTGAATTGTAATGACTTATAAAAGAGCGGTTGCTATCCTTCCCAAGTGTTTCAATATATCCTTCTTTGGTACTTTCTTCTGCAAATATATCTTCTTTATTCTCTCATAATTCTCCCTAGTAGCCTTTTTAAACTCACTTGTTTTAACAAACAAGCTTTGCTAATATAACAACTTATCAACAAGGGCCTACTCCAGTTGGAGGTTCTCAAACAACTGTTCAAAGGTGGGGTTCTTCATATTGATAGCACAATTTATGTGCATGTGCCAATTTTCAAGGCTAGAAGTAGTTATTAGGCCATTGGTGGCAAAGTACTCATACTGGTTCCAGGGTATTTTCCCTTTTGCCCTGGTACCATGCCTGTCCAAGACCAGGGATCCAGCCCACTGCTTACTGAAATAAGCAACAAAGGGGCGGAAGATCTTCTCATGCTTCTTCATATACCCAGTATCAAGGAAGGCCTTAAGAGTGGTGTTCACCTTAATTAGTTTTATTAAAGCAAGAGCTTGGAAAGATTTGAGCGCCTTCTTGGTCTTGTTGGTGGTGTCCGTCTTCTTCCTTTTGTTTAACTTGGGTAACTTTAACAACCTTCTTTCTAGGCACTGAGTAAAATGAAAGAAGCACCCATGGGGGACACCTCTAAAGACAGAAACAAAAGCCTTGGCTTGGGCTACCTTGAAGTCAACTAGGAGGTCCTTATAGTAAGGGTAAGCAGGGGAGGGGGTTACAAGACTCTTTTTCAAATTTTTGTGACTATCCGCCTGTCTTTTCTTTGCAGGGAAGTCCCTATATAACTCATCAAGCTCCCCATCCAACTCCATCTTAAACCTAGTAGGAGCATACTCATAGAAAGATTGAGTCTTCCCAATCATTAAGAAGTAGACCATAGGAAGCGTCCTCTCCCCAAACTGAGCGTAGATAGACCAGAGCTGCCTAAAGATATTGGGGAGCTCCTAAAGGTAGTATTGGCTAACCACTGGTTAGACTCAAGGAGACTTCTCAGGTTTTCCTTAGTGGAGAAGCAGATGACCCTGTCATTACCATTGAAACAAGAGTCAAAGAGTAATAATTTTTCACCCAATAGGGACTTTTGGAGAGGGGGTAACCACTAAAGTTTTTAGGCTAGCAGACTTGGTGTGTTTGTCTTGAGACTTCCTCCCTATAGAGGCAAAGTAGTCCCTGAGTTCTTGATAACTTCCAATGGAATTCTGAACCAACAGGTCCAGGTGAGGCATTTCCCCCATAACAGTTCTTTTAGTGAAACTCCTGTTATTGGTGACCAGGAACTGCCTCAGGTACCAGTGGAACATCCTCTTATGGATGTAGTTAGACTCATTACAGGTATGAGTGAACTAGGTCTTATTTTTCTTCCCCAAGTTCCTATCCGCAATAGTTTCCTTGAAGGTGTCATACCTGACAGTAGTCAAGGCCATCCTGCAACCGCAACCCTCACACTTAAAATGATGGAACAGGGTTTTGCTTCCTTCATCAATATACTTGAAGACATACCCATTGTGACAGAAGCCAGCTCCTCCCTTCATTGACATGATCTGGAAGTTAGGCGGCCACCTGGGAGGGGGGCTGAAACTGAAGTCCTTCATCTTACAGATGTTATTGGCAGTGATAAGATCAAAGGGCTCAAAGTCCCTGTCAGCCATCTTGGACCTCTTGGTCTTCCTAGGTTGGGTGAGGACAATCTCATCCTCTGAATCGGAATGATACTCCTTGGTTCCATCAAGAACCTCATTTTCATCATCCTCTTCATTGTATGAGTCTTCCTCATTGTCAACCCATTCCCCTTCTGCCTCAATGTCATACTTTAGTTTAACTAGGGCAATGTTCTCCATGTCCGCCTCCTTCTCCAACCTGAGCCTCTTCAACTATTCCCTCTGCCTTATGGCTTTGTTGAGTCCAGATTCATCTTCACTCAGTTCTTCCTCTTCTTCTTTTACTACTTCTTCTTCACTATCTTCTTCTTCATAGGCTTTTTCCTCTTCTTCCTCCCTGTTATTGGATTGTCATCATCTTCATCTTTTCCTTGCAATAAATTATGCTTTACTCTTCTTGCTTCTTTTTCTTCTCTTAGCAGCATTGCTCTAGTAGTTTTTTTGATATTCTTTTTACTTGAGCTAGGAACCATATCTTCTTCTTCCTCTGTTGATAATTTTTTCTCTTCTTGTTCTTTTCTAGAAAATTCAAACATAGCTTTCTCCTCCTCCTATCTTAACATAGCCATTTTGGCCTCCTTGCAAGCTTTATCTATAAGTACCCTTTCCTCTTATTTTTTTCTTTTTCAATTGCCTTCTTCACCTCTTTGACAGTTTCCATGTCCATCTCTTCCTGTGTGAACTCAGCTGCCAGATAGCCTATTGTATCTGGGAAATCAGGGTCCTCAAAGTGGAAGTGAGGTGGATGTAAGGCAGTTATGGAGATATCTGGGTAAAGTAACTCTACACTGGGTCCTTTATACTGAGAGAGGAAGTCAATCCCAAAGTCAGGGACTTTAGGAGGGGATGGTGGTGAAGATCTAGATGTACCAATGAGCAAAGAGCTGTCAATGGATCCTGTTCCAGTTCTAGAACGTTTATGAGGTGGTTCAGATGATTCAAGGATGGGCATAGGGGTAGACTCAAAGCTAGAGTTGGGGATAGGGTCAGGGATGGTTTTGCTTTCTGTGCTTATAGGGGAGTGTATACCAAGCAATAACTCCTGTAACAACGTTAGGTGTTATGAGGAAGTTTGGGGGTTGGTGGGGAGTTCTGGAAGGCTGCCTTTGCTATCTTGGCTTAAAACTTTAGGGGGGATGCAACTAGGGGCTCAGTAGAATTCTCATTTTGAGGAATAATAGAAATGATCTCATCCATTATCTCAGGAGCAATAACCTCAGGGCCATTTCTTCTGGGTTTTTGTTTTCTCAAATTGTATCCCATCTTTTAAACTAAAGCATATGTTAATAAAGTAGTATCAAACAGAAAAATTAAATAGATTTCTGACTATAAGATATAATGTTTTTTTTTAGAAATGATGTTTATAATATAATTTGATTATTTAAATATAGTAGTATTGGATATCTAGCATGCTACCTTTGGGCTTTAAATTGATAAAAAGAATTTAATAACTTTGAGTATTCTCAAGTGATAAACTAGGAGATAAGGAACTTAGCATCAGTTCTTGCCTAATTTTAGTATAAAAGGTGGATCATACAATGAAACATAAAGATTTTAGGTTAGGAACATAATGATGTAATTAGATTTATCTTATTATTTTAAGTTGAAATAGTTGAGGTTTTTGAGTTAGGCAGTTTTGAGTTAAGCAGATTATTTTTTGCCTCATAGTAATTACATGGTAGAATTGAGATTAAATTTTTGATGATTTTACATAGTGAATTTTATTGCAGATATACTTTATTAAAATCATAACTTTTTTTTAAAAAACAAATTTTCTTTTTTTTAATTGTATATATACTAAAAAGGGTAAATCAATTTATCAGATACTTAGTTTTTATATATTTTTTTATTTTTATAATAATATTGATTTATAAAATGTCAGTGGTGATTTTCATAGTAAATCATCTTGTTTTTAATCAATTTTAATCCCAACATTAATTAATTTGAGTTAAGCATTTTTGAATTAGGCAGTATTTGGCCTTCTTTATTGATTTTTACTATGTTTTTTACAGTGCAGTTAAGAAATAAATTATTAATTCTTGGGATTGGGATCATTTTTGAGTTTGGCAGTTTTGACTTTGCCATTAAGGTGTCACATAGTCAAAATGAATTAAATTTAATAATTTCTTGATTTTTTTAGGGTTAAAGGACGGACCAAAAAATCTGCCTAACTCAAAATTTTTGAGTTGGGCAGTTTTAAGTTTAGCAGTTTTAATTTGGGATAGGGTCCCATATCTTTTTAGCACCTATGACAATTGAAACAGCACATATGAGATTAAAATGGTCTTCAATAAATTCAAAACAAAAAAAATTAACCACAAGGGTAAATCCTATTTTCAGATCCTAAACTTTCATAACTAGATTTTTCAAAGCTCTTAACCTTTAGACAATAATTAAGATAAAAAAAATGAAATGGAAATAAATCAAAAAAATCTGTAATCTTAAAATAATTTCTTTTAAAATATAAGAGGATTTGCAAGTTTGATCTACATTGTGTAGTTTGTTTTTTTTGTTCCCATTTCTAATTTTGTTAAGTATTATTTTCTTTTATGTCACTTCAATTTTCCTATGTGCTACATAGAACTAGTTTGATGAATTTCGTTTTACTTATTGCCACTTTAATTATGACTACTTCAACCTAATTCTGGCAGTTGCTATTTTAAACTGAGAGAGGTTTAGTACATATCTACCATTGAAAAAGCTTATTGAGTTACATCTCACTCATATTCAACAAAATCAATTTTATGATAAGGAATTTTAGGCTAAGCCTAAAGTTTAGATTTATTAAGTTTCACTTATCTGTAATAGACAGAAATTGGCTGATAAACTCCTGAATATATCATTTTTTTAAAATACTTAATGGATATTATGGATTTTCAAAGCACTTTTAAATGGGAATACATTATAGAGTAACTAGTAAAAATTATTTCCAAATTAGGAGACTAAAACATAAAAAAATCTACACATGTTTTAGATGGAATCAAAGTATCTTTTCAACTTTACTTCCTCCCTAATGGAAGAAAATGAGTATAAAGAATGAGACTATATTTATGTCTTTTTTATTAATTTAATAAAAAATGTATAAGTAGAAAAATGCAAATGTCCTGATATAATAATCTATAGAGAATGATAGTGTACACCATACCAACCTTCAATCAATAGTATTACTTAAAAGTATGGTTTACTAGTACCAAATTAAAGCTATTTTAGGAATTAATATCATAATTTAAGGCTATTAAGACTACTACTATTTTGACTAAGTATAAAAACCAATATCAGTAACTAATTACTGCACACCATGTGACTTGTTAAATTGATAAGCTACTTTTATAAATCTATACCAACAACCCATCACCAGCTTGTATGTGCAATTTAATAGTGAAGTTCTCCAAGTCTATTATTACTATAAGAAAGAATATCATATATCCAAACATCTTACAATTTATAATGGAAAATCAGATTATCATCAACAATTGCACAGTTACCTAAGGGCTGTGTTAATTGACAGAAAAGAGGCTTGGTATATATCATAACTTATCTAGTTAGGAATGTCCACATAATAATCAGATTAAGTCAGATATCTTTTGTTATTTGAAATTAAATCATAATCTTAAATGATTGAGTCTTAAAATTATATTATATTAAGAAATTGAGCTTTTTAGATATAAGCCACTTAAATGGTACCAACTTCATTGAACCCATAGATATTGTCTTCCTCTTCAAACTCTCTAATTAATCTGAGATCAATTAACTTCTAATTTGACCAAAAGGCTATCAGATAAATTCAATATTTGAAAAGCATCTATCTTGTCATTTAAAATCATAAAATCTATATAATATTATATATCAGAAATTTTGGTAAAATTTTTATAATAGCAAATTCATATAAAAAATCATTATGAAATAATATATAACAGAACATTTCATTTCTCTTAAAAACACACTTATCTTTTGAATAATAAGTCCATCATCTTCTATAAGAAAGTTAGAATACAATACATTATCATATGTACTTTATTCAACCAACCAATGCTAGAAAAGTAACAATAAAAATAACCTGAATACTAGTCCCCTTGCTATTAGATTCTCCTAAATTATTCCTTTAAGCGCTTGTTGGAGACTTTCCTAACCATCAATGACACCTGGTTGATTGCCATAGAAAGGGAGTCGCCCTCTAGGGCAGCCATTTGGTCCTGCTGACCGCTGAGGAATACCTGGCATGCTTTGAGCTGTTTGGTTGTCATTGTAGCAATGTATTTGCGGAGAGCCTTTGGCCCCAAGGTAGACCTGGGATGAAGAGCTCTTCAAACCACATCTTGGGCTACAATAGGCAATAGCTTGAAGACATCTTGACCAGCATGATCACTTTGATTGGTTTGAGGAGGCATAGTTTAAAGATTGTTGGAATATATAGATTGGAGAAAAGTAAGCGGAGTTTAGATGAACAGTAGTTTTTATTACTATAGAAATAGAGATGATTTGAAAAACAAAAATTGAGAGGGATTGATGGGGAGGAAAGGACTCTTCTTATCTCTTGCTTGAGAGATCTGGATATCAAATTCCGCAGAGTTTGATCTGTGTGGGATATTTTGTAAACTCAATTCCTGAATGAATCTTTAGCACATGGACCATCCTCATGGTTCCTTGGCCCCGTCAGTCCCTGGGATCCCTTGCAATGGGATGTAATGGTCATGTCAGCTACCTGTTCTGAGCCCAACAGTTGTTTTTTATAAGAGTTAAAACAGCGCTTATGTGATAATATTAAAGATACAAAGTCTAATTTTTTGCCATTCAATATGTAAGTATAATCAAGAAGTTGAAATTGTTTGAAAAAACATACATCTAAAAATTTCAGGACTGCATTGAGTTATTGAATTAAAAAATTCCAGAATAAAAATTTTGGTTTTAAATCTAAAGAATTTCTAGGTTAGTCTAAAAATCAAATTAAATAGAATTCTTTCCCAAAAATTTTAAAACTGACATTTTCTTCAACTTCAGAAGTTAGTCAGTTTTTATTAAAAAAGTTAAATTAAATTGCATATTTACAATTCTATTACACAAAATTCCAATATAGTTTAGAGTTTTACATTATCTTTTAAGTTTATGTGAGACTTTAAAATCTTTAGTTATAGAGCTATTTTAGGGGTTTTTATAAGCAAAGCTCATTGAAAATCTTTTTATTAATTTTAGCCTGTTAAACAATTTTTTGACCAAAACCAAAAATCTTTCTCTATAAGGCAAAAGACTAGAAGAGACTTGCTGGTTTTTTGGATGCCCTTCTTAATAAAAAAACCACAGACTATGACTTAATCTAATTAGGGATTACCTAAAGAAGCTAGAAGAAATAAAGTAAAGTTTCACAATGATTTAATAAACTTGGTATATAATCAGTCTATTAAAACATGATCAACACACAGATGTTTAGAATATTTTAACAATTTCAGAGCTTGAAATATAAGGGTGATTTAACTCTTAACAATTACTTTGCAAAAATCTTATTTATGTCTTTTGCTATATTTTTTATGACTTTTTTTTTAATAGGAGGTTATAATTTTATAGATAAATAGATTAAAAAAAAGTCTCTGGGTTAGAGTTGTGCCATACATGCAGGTTCTAAATTTTACTATTTCTTAAAATACAAGATAATAAATAAGTTACTTTCTAAAGAAATATGAGATGTTAGATTCAAAGTCCAAGTTAACTATCTAAATTTACTAGATCATTATAATAAGAATTGAGTACACATTGAAAATTTCATTTAGAGCCACACCTATATGCCATACTAAATTAATGCAAAATTTTAATCTCCATAAGTTTGGTCTAATAATTTATGAAATGATTTGATATGGCATTAGATTATATTAAGATTAAGATATAGTTTTTTCTAATCATATACTAACTGTTATATAAATTGGTAATTCATTAAAAATGATCTATAGAAAATTTTAGTTAAATTCTAACTTTCCAATATTTTCTAGCTTTATGATTCTTAAGAAAAAATTGTTAAGTTAGGAATAGATCCAATTTGATCTAAAGACTATAAAAAATTTATTTAAAGCTACGTTTATATTCAATAACTAATCTGAAGGATTAATTGTCAATAAATACAAGGATAAAAAATCAGGTATACAAAAGCTATTTGGGTTGTAGAATAATCAAGCGCTAATAGTTTCAATGATTAAGAAAAAATTAGCCCTTTTAGTAAACAGTTACAAATTAGTTTCATTAAGTTTCTAAGGACACATATTTATGTTTTGATATCAATTTAGCTTGTTATTACTAAGAAATTATATAGAAATAATGTTGATTCTTTGATAGTGCTATGATTGTAAAATAAAGACAAGAAATATGATGTTTAAAATTGTTACAATTGTATAAGGGAAAAGGGTAACAATTTCAGGCTCTAATATGGAAGTCAGATCACTATACAATCACAAAAATCAATTTAATAGGTTGTAGTCCAGATGAAGGGACAGATTGGTGGATATAACATTACACTACAGTGAAAACAAGCCCCCAGGTCCACTAGGCTGGAGGAGGAAAATGTTTGGCTTTGTATTTAACAAGTTTCTTGTTGGCAACATGTAGGCATGCTTCTTATTAAGCCTGACAAGCCTTAACAGGGCAGAAATAACTGTGGTGGAAGGTTTTGACTTAGTATAGAAGAATCATCAATTAAACTAATTAAGTGCTGAAAGGTTTGTGACTTTGACAACAATGAATGAGACTACCTTTTCAAATTTTTTGTACTTGCAAAGAACCTAGACTTTGTTGTCTAATTTGAAGTGTTGAAGCAAGGGTTTGCTAAATTCTTTGACCTGTTTGACTTTGGTTTGGAATTGTTGGTCCCAATGTGATAAAGTTCTGGAAATTAGGGTTGGGGATTGTTGATGGAATCTCTAGGCTTTACATGTTGCCTTTTTTGATAAGATTGTACTTTTTCTCCAAAAAGAAGTTTGTATGGTCTAGATCTGGTGCCTCAATTCACTTGCGCTTAGAAGATGTATATTTCTAGGGGGAGGTTCTTGACCTAGTGGGTAGGGAAATTGGTGGGTATCTTGGCAATGATTTGACAAGAGCTTCATTTAGACGTTCCACTTAACAATTTTCTTGAGAGTGGTAGTGTGTGGTCAGTTTATGGCCAATGTGATGTAATATAAAGTAGACCTTCATCCTTTTGACTACAAGTCTAGGTTCTCTTTCTGTGATTATTACAACAGAAGCTCCAAAGCAGCTAAATATCTTCTTAAAAATAAATCTACAAGTTCATGCCCCTGTGTGGTTGTGAAATGCCTGGTCTATGGGCCATTGGGTTGTGTACTCAACTACTGTAATAATAAAATGTTAAAGGGATTTTCTTAAAGCTAGCATAGGGCCCATAATACTAAGAGCCCATACCTTGAAGGGGGTACTCATTGACCAGAGGTGGTGGACATTCTAGGCATCTTTGAGTAAAATGATTTTATTGTAGGTTCTAAATTTATTAAGCACTTTAGTTGCATATTTAAGGATACCAGACCACTAGCACTTTTGTTTGATATAGTTGGTGAGGTGGCGAGCTCAAGTAAAAAAAGTTGGTGATGGTACTTTATAATAGCGTTGGACCTCTTGTGGTTAGGGTCATAAGGGACAGTTGATTTTTGTCTAGTAACCAGTGAATCATGCCTCAGTAATGATAAAAAAAGCTCAGTTTTTATTCACTGTCTCAATAGTTTTGGTAGAGGTGTTGGTAGGGTAATCATATACTACCTTATTGAGAGTAAGAACAGGCCAATTGGGTTCAAAACCCTCTATACTCTTAGTGTTATGACTGTAGAGACAGGAAAAGGAGTTGGTGGTCACAAGTTTTTTACCTGGTTTATAGACCATATTTACATCTAACTGTTTAAAGAGTTTGATACAACCAACCTGACAGCAGGAGAGATTAATTTGGGCTTTGAAATATGCTAGGGAATCACAGTCTGTGAGTGCATCAAATTCTTTACCTCTCTCATGGTAGCACCAACACTTCCTGAGGTTGTTAATTAGGGCCAGGAGTTCTTTATCATTGATGAGGTAACGTTGTTCACCATCCATGAGCCTACATAACTTGTAAGCCATAGGTAGAAAATCTCCCAAGGGCACCTTTATTGGAGAACAACACCTAAAACTGAGTCCAAGGCGTTGGTTTCAGTTTGATATTGCCTGTTTTCCTGGGGATATTGCAGTATTGGGGCGGTAAAGAGAGCCTTTTTTAAAGACAGAAGTTGCAGTTGCGTGACAGAGTCACTTAAAGGTTTTGTTTAGTTCAAAAATTTGGTTTAGAGGGGCCATGAGTTTGCTACAGTGAGGAACAAACTTCCTTGTTTTACTTTGCTATAACCAGGAATGTCCAAAGTTCAGGCTTAGGCCTGGGTGGTGGAATTTCATTCAAAGACCTGACCTTCTCTAGGTTGAAAACTTTCATTTGTAAAAATTCAACCAAGTGAATTACCTTCATTCTGGAATAAGGAGCACTTGCTAGTCTTGGTATAGAGGTTTGCATGATCCAAAGTTTTGAGTACAGCTTTGATATCAATAAGTTATTGATTAAAGATGGGAAGTAGAAAATTAATATTACAAGATAGATGAGAGCATATTAGTGGAGGTATTCTTTAGAGATGTTGTTCCTGAACAGCAAGAACGTAGCAAGAGCGTTTTTCATCCCAAAATCAAGGACAATACACTCATATAAACCAAAAAAATTCTAAAGGCGGTCTTTATAATGTTTTTCTCATATATCCAAATTTGATTATAATCTAATGTGAGGTATATTTGGGAGAATTGCCTAGATTTACCAAGTTTTCTAAATAGTTTGCCCATAAAAGGTAAATTTTAATTGTTTTTGATAGTCATTTTGATAATTTCTATGGTACTTCATGATAAGTATGAGGAAGATAGATTTTAGCAACAGAAAGCACTGATTCCCTAAAAGGTGAGTAGGAAATTGAGATGGCTACTTGATTGAGGGCATTGTTAAGGTGTTTAAAGAGGGTGGTCTCCTCTTAAGGTTTCAATTTATAAACTGTTTTAGAGTCTGGGGTGGTTTCTTTGAGATAAATCTTGTGTTCAATATACTTCTCCAGGGGGTTAATTCTACCAAACATTTGCAAAATAATTCTTCATACCAACCAAGGAGCTTTTAGGCCTTGGTATTGGTGATGTGAGTGGCTATATTTAATTTGTAGTGAATTAGAAAATACTGCACTTAGTCTCCATAGATGCTGTTTTTTTTCTGTGTTGATAAATTGAACAAACACGTGATAACAAAGAAGTTAATAAGGATGACAAGGGTAGACCTTGTGTGTCACACCATTTATCTTGATTGACAGTTATGATGAGGACTAATTGACAAAAGGTTTATTGGCTCTCATTCAGCCCAGTACCAAAACAATGTTGTATTCCATTGTAGATATGATGACCCCTTTAATATTTAAATTGAGAGTGTTGAGAGATATTCAAAAAGATAATGTCTCTCCTTGGGTAAGGAGATGGTTACCATTTGCTAATATTACCTTCTTTACTGAAGAGGATCTGATTGCCAGCTGATGTTTGTGAACAAAGTCACAAGCTACCAAAGTTCTATTGGCTCTTATATCTAATTGGAAAACACCTAAACCACAAAAAGATTTAAAATAGTATGAAAGAAGGTTTGAGTTTTTATTGGTATTCAAAAGGAGATACAAAGGATAGGGTCACCAAGAGGGACACCAAGGTGGCTTATGCAGGCAAGGTTGCTGACATACTATTCTACCTCTTCTTGAGTGGGATCTTTGACAAGGTGGTCTTAGTTGTGTTCAACAGAAATAGGAAGTGCTTCCAACCTAGGAACCTCCTCTTCTTCTTTATTGGCAGATAAATTAACCTCTGCCATGTGAATTATCCTCACTCCACAAGTGTTTGGCACCATACTGGTTGCCAAAGTTGGAGTTTGAAGGAGCTCCCAGGGTCTTTTCCTTCTCACGTTCAACAATGTGACATGTGTTAAAGAATTTTTTAGACCTGAGTTCAACCTGCTTGGCCTCCTGGTAAAAAGCTTCAAGGGTTTCACCCAGGGACAAGGACATATGTTTGACAATGTGGAGTTTCAGCCCATTTAGATAATTGAAACAGATCTAGCCTGTTGAGACTCATATTGGGGGGGTACCATCTCACAAGTTTATTTTTAAGCACAATTGTAATCTTAAATGGTAGTCTTCATTACAACACTTTGAGAAGGTTGGCTACACAGAAGTCATTATTAGCTATTCAAATTGACCAAGTAAGGCAGTGTAGTAATCCTCATAGGGAGGGTTATTTGGGCGGTCCTGGTACTAATGCTGAATCCATCTTCTGGCATTGTGCTCTATTAGTATGGAGAATCAACTAACCCAGAAATTTTGGGGGAGTCCAATATAGATGAATTGGTTATATAAAGTCTTGATCCAATTAAGGGTGTCATCTTCATCTGATCCGGCAAAGGTGATCATCTTGATGGTTTTCAAATGTTGTAGGACCAGAGAGGGAAGAATGTCCTTGGTCCAAGGTTTTTGAGGTTGTCTGTTAGCATCAAGGTTACAGAGGAATCCGCTGGTTGATAAAATAGTAATTTGTTGGTTTAAAAGATCATATTATTAAACATGATGTGACCCTTGGAACAGGTGTTCCCTTAACATGGTACCTCCAGCCTCTGGGTAGCCCAGCCATTCTTTAAAGTAATCTAAAGGGGTGGGTTCTTTTAGTGACAGGATTGATATTTAGGTTTTAATTTTTTGTGGAAGAATGGGAAACCTTTTGCTGCTATCACTGTCATAATTTCAATTTAGCTTGTGATTACTGGGGAAGTATAAAGTAATAGTTTAGAGTCTTTAATAGTACTATAACTGTAAAACAAAGACAAGAAATATTATTTTTCAAAATTCATCAACAGCATAGGGGAGAGAGGTAAAAAATTTCAGTTTTAATATAGAAAGCAGATCACTATACAATTATAACTAAATTAATAGGTCCTAGCCAAGATAAAGGGACAGGATAATGAATACAACACCTGAATCCCAGCTTGGTTGTAGTATAATTTTTTTAAGCCCATGACAACTAAAGAAAAATGACACCTAGAAAAAAATTGAATCCTGGAATATGTGTTGAAATTACAAATTAAAAATATTGGATGTATATTTGTGCTCTTCCATATTGGTAAAAATTATTATTCATTTTTAAATAATTTGATCTATAATATTTTTTTTGCTATTTTCAAAGTGTCTATCAGTATAGAGTAAGTCTATCTTTAAAACTCACTTTTAGATCAATTTCATCAATTTTGTCATTCTTCTCATTGTGTATTAGAGTTTAACTATATTGTATATTAAAATTGATACAGTTA
>CAOJZF010000029.1:0-19635 GCA_948465475.1 Thalpophila matura
CCCATTTTCAAGCCATAGGTATTAATGATAAATGCCGATCTACGAAAATTTTTAGCCAAATTGCACTTTAAAAATTTTAAACTTGCTTTCTAAAGTGGAATAAACTCGCATACATAAAGTTTTATCGGCCACTTAATTATCTTATAGATCTCTAGTCTGATTTCGTTAAAGTTGACTCTTATGTTTGCTATTTACGCAGTAAAGAGTATCATTTTTTTAGTATCATTAAAATTTATCATCATGCTATTCAGAAACTCATTATCATATAATATAAAATAATATTCCATATAATAATTATAGCAAGTTTTAAATTTTTTAACACCAGTTTTATATAAAATCGGACTGAATTTTTATTTAACTTCAATCTGATCGGCATAAGTTGTTTTCAGCTAAATAGATGCCAATCACGATAATGAGAGCCTAATTTCCTAATAAGGGTGTCAGTTTTAACAGAACACGACTGTACTTGGGATTTTAGGCCGTGTAAACTTAAGCATAAAAGGGCAATATTTTTTGTGGATAAGGAGTTTGTTAATTAGTCCAATGCAAGTTGAGCTGTAGCCTAGCTGTTACAATAGGCTATCTTAATGATCAGAGCGTTCAGGTTCAATCCCATGCACCCTAAGTCCAGACTGCACACATTAGCCATGGGCAGCAATTTTCTAGCGATTAAAATTCTAATTTGATATCTGATCTCTTTCTTCTGAGTCTCATCAACTGGTCCTTAGAGTGGCCCAACCTTATGAGGTTTTCACCAAGTTTTAGGTAAATTTATCCCTATTTCCATTTGTAAAGGTCTCCAGTCTAGTTGACAATTTATGTTCTTAAATAAAGTCTATCTCAGTAAGAAAAATTTACAGCATTGCTTGAGACAGAGGCGTTTTATTATATAAATTTACATACTTGAAATTCACTAAGGAGCTAACAGAAGTAGCAAGCTATTTATATGTAATGAATTACATTTCTGTGTTATAAAACAACAAATATTTGAAAGTTTAATGTGTACTAAATCTGATCTACTAAAACTATTAGTCATAATGAGCTTTTTATAAAGATGATTACTTTGTAAGCTATTGTAAAGTGAAATTTTTCTTAATAGGACCTTTAGAAAATGTTTTCTATCAAAGGATCTGTGAAACTTTCATAGAGATGCTTGCTTGATGGGCTTGGTCTGGATGTGGTCACTAGTTTAAAGACTAGTACCAAAGGTTCTCTTCTGTGGATCTTTGCTGTTTTAGCTAGTTCTAGCTGTAAAATCCTTATGTTTTTCTTAAATTAAGACTTAACTCTATTAGGAGATAGTAGTTTAAAATCAGGTGATGGTACTTTTAAGAGAGAAGAGTTTATACTTATTTGAAACAAAACTTCATTGTTATTTTGGAAGAATAAGGGGGGTTTTATAGTTGAAGGGAAGGGGAATCTAGGATTTGAAATATTTAATGAGGTACTGTGTTGAAGACTTGAGTTCCCTAGTCTTAGTAGTACCATAACATAGTAATTATTAAAGCATCTTATTATTATTTTTATTTTAACCAGTCTTGAGTATTTGGATTTTAGTGCAATCTTGTAAAGGACACTTATAGGAAGAAGCCTATTATAGGTACTTGGGTTATTATCCTTTAGGTTTGACTGAAATAATATTTGCTGATAAAAGTTATCCTAAATTCATGGTATAATCATCCTAGTAAGTAGGAGGAAGTTCTTGTCAAGAATTTGAATAAAGGCGGGGTATTGGCAAGAATTGAGCTTGTTAAATGGTCTTGCCAAGAATTGAACACATAGGTATTCCTTGACAAGGGCATGCTCATAGTTAGTGATTGTTTGGATATTTTTGATAGTTATCTTATTCAATTAGGTTCTTGCCAAGAATAGTTAATTGGCCATATCCTTGCCAAGTACACCTTCTATGTAATCTATTAGTAAAATAGAATTGAAATTAGATACCTTTAATCAGAATGATCTTAAATATTGTTAATTAATTAATTATAAAAACATGTACTATTTTGCCCAAACCAATTATTATGGCATTTGATTATTAGCCTCTATTAAATAGTTAAATATATTATATGGATCAATAAATTTAATTATTTAATCCTAATTATTGTTTTAGAATAAAGGCTTAAATTATTGCCTGTGTCTAAGCTATTGTTGTACTATTTATACAATCACATAGGCTGCTCATGATATTTAGAAATAGGTACAAGTGTAGCTTGTGAATATTTCATAAATACTAAAGAAAAGAATGTGTCATGCTTTTGACTGTTAAGAGTCACTTTCCTATGCTCCTATCTGTTTTTTGATAATATCCTTAAATTCTGGACTTCATAATATCTAGCAAAAAAATTTACTTGTGCTAATACAAAAACCATTTGATTTCTTTACCAAAAAAAAGATTGAAATTATATTTAGACAACATAAAAGAAAATCAGATTTTGTCAAATAAGTAGATCTAGAAGTTTCAAAAAAATTAATTTAAAGCAAAAATCAATTTTTCCATCCCCTAGTTCATTCCTTTATAAACTGCTTAAGTGTAAGTATCTTATTACTTTTAGTACCTAATTTATCATTGTTCAAAGTACTTGAACCATCAACATGAATCCAGCTTATAGCAGCTTATATGAACCTCATTATTGATATTAAACAGTACTGATTTTTATATACTTAGCACCTAAATACTTTAATTTTACCATCTAAACAAAGTATAGTTAATGAGTTCAATATTCCCCCTTATAAAGGCCCTTTATCATGAAAGGACCTAGAATGACTATAATTAGGTTATCTTCTTCCACTTCACTTAATGATAAAATGTATCATAATAGACTTAATAAAGTTTCAAACTTGGAGGCAGTTCCATGCATTTCATAGTCCCCTTAAAAATTCTTTTGATTATCCAGGATTGGAAACAAAACTTCCTTAATCAAATATTAAATTTAGGCGCCACTTTTACTAACTTGAAGCCAAAAGACAACATCTTTTCCTCAGTCTAATAAGAACTAAAAATGCTTTACAATAAATTAGATGTCATCTTAATTTTATTTCTGATTAAAGTGTGGGAAAAATCTTAAGTGTAAACTTATACCTTTTGATCGATAGATTTCAGTTCTTTTAGTGGTATATTTTTTATAACAATTAGATAGGTGTCATAGTAAAGAAGTACTAAATATGGAAAAAAATTCATAAATAATATTCAATTTTTAGAAGAATGAAAATGAGATATAATAAAAAAGGTAACAAAATATTTTTGTTAGAAATAAAGTTGGCTAGACTAAATAAAATTAGTCAGAAAAATTACTATGCTAGAAGAAACTAAATGGAGTTGCTGTTTAATGGTTAGCTCTCAGATTGATTTTAAAAATATAAAAAAAGTTATGGAAATTTAAGAAACAGATAATAAACTTTGATTTAGAAATTATAGAAGATAAAAGAAATAAAAATAAACAAATGCAAGAATAAAAAAAGAACATGTATTGAAGAAATGTATTAGAAGTTTGTAGAAGCATTGCAAGCAAAAGAAAGACCAGACATAAGGAGTTTCTAAAATGAGAGCAGTTTCCTGTTTTCTCTTCTTTTATTCTCGATCAAGAAAATAAGATTATCAGAACAGATAACTACAATAAGATAATGTAGTCAGACAAGATAAAAGATATTATTGTTAGATAATATATGTTATTGTGTTAAGAAAATATATAAAAATACTTCTTTAAGCTTTTTTTGATTATATGTTATAAGAAGATGATATTAAAGAACTATTAAAAGGTAGTTGAAAAATTCAAGCTTTTGGAAGGAATTAAATAAAAAATAAAGAGAAGTTTTAATGTTATAGCTGAAGAAGCAAAGAACTGAGAGATTTATTAGTATTTTACTAGAAACTAAATGCAACTAAAAAGAAAATTTTTATGTTCTGTATTAACACAGTTAAGACAGAGCTTAGTTATATCACAATTATCAAAGCTGAAACAATACTATTACTACTACAGCATATTATCTATCTAACTAAAAGTAATTAATAAAATCTAAATTAACTAAATTTCTTTTTTTGGTTATTCTTTTTCTTAATAAGGGCTACTTTAAATTCAATTGTTTCTCTTTATTTATATATAAATCATGTAAAATATTAGGTTCCCACCTATTCTTTGGTTAAGAGATATACAGAAAAGAATATGCTCCTACTTTAGGTTACAGAAGTAGAACTTTCTTTCTTTGCTAGTAAATTTTATTTTGTTAAGCAATTACATTATAGTTAAGAATTTAGACTATAGATAGACATTAGTATAGTTGGCCACAAAAAGTTTTATCATGCAAGAAAATCTTGTAGTGTCTTGAAGCTTGCTAAAGTATAAGAAATAATAATTTGTTCAAATTAAATTTTATATTTTGTAATTTTACAACCTATAGATAACTTATAGAGATGTCTCTTAATATTGGCTAACATAAGTGTTTTTATAGTTGGTAATTTCAATATATCTTTTATAATACAAGCATGGAAGGTTTTCTATATTTATAAAAATTAGAGAGAATTTAATTTTTATGTAAATTCTAGGTGTAGTTATTTAGAAAAAGTGTAAAATATAATGGAAATTTTTATATTGAACTTATTAACTAATAACAAAATAGGCTTCTTTTAGAAGCTATAGTAAGTAAATTTCCATATCAAGATCAAGAATTTGAATATCATATTTTATTATTTATGCTTAGGAGAAATTTTTTTTTGTGAAGCAGTTTATAACTCTAAAATTGTGTCAAATTTGCAATTGCTCAAAAGTAACAAAAATAATTTTCAAGATTAAGATATCTTAATATGAGAATCAAAAAGAAGATTCATTGTTATATAAATTTTAAGCAAGTATTTTGGGAAAAGAATTTAAGAAAACTAATTTCCCATTCTTTTTTGTAACAAGGTGAGAGCCAACTTAAAGGCATAGAAAATTACATAACTAGGAAATGATTAGATTGGTTGAGCCACAAAGTACTACAAGAGAAATGGTGTCTTTGGTATAATGAGGATAGATCCTATAGTGATGACAGTCAAGTATTCTAGACAGAGATCCCAAGGAGATGAGATTGATAGAGAAAGAGGGGAAAAGGATTAATTGGGTTGGAAGGAAAAAAGAAATAAGGGTCCCCTAGATGGATTAGATGCCCAATATACAAAAAGGAATAAAGGAGATTGAACAAAAAAAACAGCACAGATTGAATCCCAATGTAAGGAACAATTGACACATTGGAGGTTGAAGGGCCATTGTAGGGACTAAGGTATAACAAGGGCAAAAAACTAATAAACTTTGCTTTATCTCTATCTTTTAAAAGATAATTATAATTTTTTTTGCTAAAGTGTTGCTTAAGTAAATAGTAATTTATTTCTACTACAATATAAACAAAAACAACATCATACAACATCTAGGCCCAGTCTTAGCAAATTCATTGATAAAGCAGTCATCAAGGCATGTAAGGGTTTACTAGAATTTTGGATTGGAATGTATGTGAATCCACATCACTTCCTTTACAGAAGAAGATAACTTCCTGGCATACATGGCAGAAGACAACCTATAACTGGCCAATTGAGATTACCAGCATTTGTGTGGGGTACTGACACGTAGTCACTCTCAGAGTGCTTGCAGTATCCATAGAGAGTAAATTACTGAGGAAATATGTAGAGGTTGCAATAAGAGGTAGTTACAAACAAGAAGTGGGCTTTATAGAAACAAGAAAAACAAAAGGCTGAGGATAATGGGAGTGAGGGAGATAGCGGGAGAGAAGATCCCATAGAGTCTAACCAGAGAAAAGTGCTATTCACATAGTGCTGAGATATAGCCATCCTATAATAAACAAGGGTCACCACAAGCAGGGGTAAGAAAAGAGCACTAATATACAAATTATGCTACAAGAAGGTTATAGAACAAGAAAATTCTATTTCAAAGGAAAGAGAGAATCTATATGTGAATAATTGGTTGATTGACCAAACAAGAGCCAATTTTTGCCAATTGATAGAAATGTCCTTAGATTGAGCATTAAGGACTAGTTGCTCTCAAGTTATGGAATTTGCCAAGGACCATCAAAACCATAGAAATCAACAAATTACATGAGCAGTTTTGGACTATAGTTGGCTCCACTAGAAACGTCCTAAACTGGAAGGAATCCCATATTTTCCTCAGCCTCAATTGCCAACTATCATTTAAGATTGGGAGGAGTAACAACCATAATTAATTTGGCAATAATTAGATGGGTTACTTAGTTAATTGGTCCTCATAAATAATTGATCCCCAGTTAAAATTCAGCCCAACTTGTATTCCCTTAACTGGCTATATATAATAATTGTTCTACATATTAATAAACTACTACTTTTTTATCTTGAAATATTATATAAATTTATTAGTTGACTAAATAGCTGCCAAGGAATTAATCATCTAAGATCATCAAATCTCCCTGAGTTGGTTTAGCATAGTTCTTCTTAATACAAAGTTATTAGTATCCAATCAAATTGATTGTAGGACAATCTGGCTTATCAAACGCCAAGTATCACTTGATATCAATAATATTAGAAAGCTGCTATCATCAGTAATAGCTACTAATTACCTAGTTGTAGCCGCTAACCAAGAGCAATCATCCAGCTGTAGCCACCAACAAGACTTGTTTGGACTCAATTAAACTCTATAACCCTAATAAACCCGTTTCTGATAGTATTCATACTTTCAGTGACTCTTCTTTAAGTAGTATGCTTCTATCCAAAAACCTCATGTTTTTGATACTATAAAAGAGAGAAAGAGGGAAAAAGGGGGTAATTATATAGTTTGCCTATCTGCTTATCCAATAAAATATACCAGTTCTTAAAATAAAATCTACTAGTTAAAGGATAATAGGCAACAGAAGTATTTTTGGCTTTATTTACATTGAAATCAGGGAATTTTAAGTTATCCTGACTGTCTAGAATTCATTATTAGTGACTAAGAGGGTTTAGAAAGTAAGTTTAGCTTGCTTAACCAGAACTTGGTTGAGAGTGTGGCTCCTTAGGGGCCATACATCTTATGAGCTCAGCTCAAAATTTTTCAAAGCTTGGTTTTCTTTTCCTTTTCAGTGGAAACAGAGTGGTTTTGGGGTAGCTCTGACTATGGTTTGCAAAGTACAGCATGAGACTATAAAAAACCAGATGGTATTTACTTCTCCATAGCCTGATTATTTAGAAATTTTTGGGGTCCCATAATTGGGCTTATCTATGCTCCTTAACATATTTTCCTAAATCTAATCTGTACATAGAAGTTTAAATACCTTTTTGAAAAATAAAAGAGTCATTTATACAGTCCTATTGTTTAAACCCATAATCCTTTCATAATTAAAAATAGATAGGGTAGTTGATCCTGAGATTGAATAGAATTTGTTGATTTTTACTAAAAGTTTTATAAAAACTTATATTTATTTATTGTATCTATCTGATTATTAGTAAATAAGTCTTCAACAACAAAAAAACTCCTAGATTATATACTATGTTGCAAGTTGGCCTCAAGAAATATTATGTCCTTTCTTAAAATCTCTGGTTAAGTCTAGACAGATAGGTCTGACTAAAAAATCCTTTACCTATAATAGAAAATTAAATAAAAAAAATTGTGATCAAATTTCATTTATAGCCATTGGTTTATTTTTAGCTCAGTTAAGGAAAAATTAATTTATTAGGTATCTTTTTCAAAAGAATTGTAATCTTAAGTCAACTGCCCTTTAACCTTCTATATTATATTTTTATCAAATCTAGAAAAATAATCATCATTTTTCTAAGAAATTGTATTTAGATTTTTATCTTTTGACTTTCTAATGTATGTTCAACAACAAAGTCAATAATTCATTATTAAAGCTACCTGTAGAGACCACAGAGATGCTTGCTTGTAGATTAGGTCTGCAGGTTTTTACTAGTATGGAGACTAGTGCCCAGGCTGTGTATTCTGTAGTAAATTCTTCTAGTTATAAAGAGCCAATAAGATTTTACTATGTCTTTTAAGTTTAGTTTTAGGCCATTTTTTAATTTCAGTAAAGAAATAAGGGTTTATGAGCAGCAATGAAAGAAAGATGAATAATTATTGATTCTGTTTAACAAAAAAAGCTAAGGTTTATATAGCTTCATAGTGGGTATCTAGGCCTCAAAATATGGTGAAGTAATAGGTTGAAGTCCAAGTGCCCTTTTCCTGGTATCAATAATATATTGTTACTGTTAAACTTCCACAGAGATGCTTGCTTGCAGGTTGCAAGCAAAAGGTGGTCACTATAAAGACTGGTACCTAGGTTCTCTTCTGTGGTAAGTTCTTGTGTTAGCTAGTGTCATGAACCTGAGGGATTCTCCCATTGGTTCTAGTAGACTTTTGTCCGTTCTGCACTCCATTACAATCACTAAGGTGAAAAATCCCAAGGCCAATTCCACTAAGTACTTTATTAAGGCATTCACCAGAGTTTGAGGTTACACAACTAAGCTCAAACTCTCAAAATCTCGAAATTTCTCCCTGATAAAACTTTGGGAAATTTCTCCAAGATGCTTGTTGGTCTCTCTTGACTTAGCTTTCTAATTTAGATCACCATAATAAAGAGCACTTCAATTATACTCTTCATTTTATTAGTTTTTCCTTATTTGGTTTTAAGTTTTAACTCACTACAATCAACAACAAACATGGCTGAACCAATTGCTGTGGTCCCAGCTCTCAACACCATGATTCCCCTGTGCTCATTACTAGTCTTTGGGGCTAGTGTGTCTCAATATTCCTTGGTGGTTAAGGTGGTAGTAAGTCTGTCTTGCTTGCCTTGACCGCTTTGGCCTAGCTTTCCCAGCCTGTGAGCAAGATTCAAGGCTTAGCGTCTCAGATTTGGGGTCATGACAGCTAGTTCTAGCTAGGAGATTTTTTATATCATTTATGCATAGTCTTAGGTAAAGACTTAACTATAGTAAAGAAATAAGGTTTAAAAGAAGCAATGGCAGTATGAGAGAGAAAATTGTGTATTTATTTTGGGGGGAAAGAGGGGGTTTATATTGTTGAAGGGAAGAAAATTAAGGCTTTGAAATATTCAGTGATGTATTGGGTTGAAGTTTTTAGTCTTTTAGTCCTAGTAGTACTATAACTTAGTCTTTATCAAAGCATCTTATCATTGTCATGATTTTAAACAGTCTCAAGTATTTTAGCTTTAGGTGTGATCTTGTTGAGGATGCTTATAGGAATAAGCCATCATGGTTACTTTGGTCGCCATCTTTTAGGCTTGACTGGAATAATATTTGATGATAAGATATAGCCTAGATTCAAGGTATAATAATACTAGTAAATAGGAGGAAGTTCCTAACAAACATCAAGATAAAAGTAGAGTCTTAGTAAGAATTTTCTTGTTGAGATTCCTTGCTAAGAATCAAACTTGTCAAGGTTCTCCAATATGTTATAGGCTGTCACCAAAGATAGATAATTGGCTGCATTCTTGCCAAGTCTGTCGCTCTATATAGATTATTAGTAAAATATGATTGGATTTAATTGCCTTTGATAAGAATGATTTTAATTAATATTAATTAAATATTAATAATTATATGTATAATTTCTCCCTGGCCAATTGCTTTATATAATCAAGGATTCTTGCTGAAGATTTGTATATGTGCGGATTTTTGGCAAGTATTGGCCTTTATTGAAGGGTTATTATAAGTTGGATCAGTTTTTTGTATTATCCAATCCTTATCAGTAATTTAGAACAAAGGCTTAAATCATTGCCTGTGTCTAAACCATTATTTTGCTATTAAATATAGTTACATAGGCTAATCATAATATATAGAAATAAGCACAAGCATAGCTCATGAATATTTCACATTCCCCCCCACATGATCATTTAATGGGGTGAAGATTAATATTTATAGAGTATCTTTGTCAAGTTTCTCATTATGAATCTTAAACTGTTAAAACATGAACCCATACAGAACTTCAAGCAATGTCAACAAATTTTTCACCTGTATCACAGGTTCTGTCCAAGAGGATGAGACCAACAATTTTAGTGCCAATTCTGCCATTCCTAAGTTTACTTCAACTATCAGTCACTATGTAGATAATAAGGTTCCTGTTGAGAAACAGGTTTGCTTTTATGTTTTTAGTTATTATGTCACTCATTTAATTGTGTGTGATAGTCACTGTGCCATTTTGGACAAGGTCTGGGCTGTGGCCGCTTGTGAGCTTGCAAGCCATCCAACTGGAGGTACTGGGGCTACTACTGATAGTACTGAGAGGGATCATACTTATCCTCTTATCTATCATTGGGACTCATCAAAAGATGATCTTCATAACCTAGAGCAGACTATTGTTATAGAAGGGGTGGAATCCCTCTTTCATCATAATACTAGAGCTCTGATGAGAGGAGAGGGCCCTATTTTCCTTATGGTTCTTTGCCACAAGGATCAGTGTGCTAAGTTTGTGTTCCTCTTGAGTAAGGTTGACAAGTTTGTTAACCATAGGCTAAGGGAGAGAATCAATCTCTTTGGTATTCCTCAAGATCCTTAGGTGGCAACTGAGGATTTCTGTCAAATATTGTTTGATAAGATATCTTGATTGGAGGTTCCTAAAATCCCTGGCGCTTCCTGTTATGCAGTTAGTTGGAAAGTTTTTCCTTTCTTGGAATCAGTGTTCTTTCTCTTAGGTGCGGCAGCCAACTTCTCTTGCTATTCTATTGTGGAGATGGGTAATGAGGGTTGTCAAAAAGTACAAGTTGCATCATCAACCTAACTACAGTGGCTCTTTAGTTCTTGGCACTTGAGCACTATCATTTTGCTATGGTGACAATATGTACCCTGGGTCACGCTATAGTCCATATTAGTACAAAGCCTTAATTTCTAAAGGGAGATATGCCTGGCCTGTGGAAAGTTGTCATTCAATTAATGGATGCTTCTCCTTCTGACTTGCGGGGTCTATACCAGTATATGGAGGATTTTGATATGGATTGTTTAATCCCTGCTAGATGTTTCTCTTTGGTGCAGAAAAATTATTGGTTGGCTTTTCAGGAAAACAATGCTGTTTTTATAAATGTTCAATTCAATCACCTGTCTACTCAGGTCTGCTGGTACTGGTTAAGTGCAGTAACTGTGGTGGCTTATTTCTATTATCAATTGGATTGGGAAGCCTGGATCTATGAGGAGACAGAGGAAGAAATTCCAATAAGGGATGGATTTGAGGCAGACTGGTCAATTCCACAACAGTTGAACCAACAGAGAATAGTGTCTTAAAAGACATAAAGGATTTCACAGTGATCTAATTAACTCCAATTCCAACCAATGAGATGGATAAATCTAGACTCCAACAAACTGTAAATTCTAAAGCTGTCCATTACCAACCTTGTCCAATGATGAAAGAACAAGAGGGCACTCCTAGAAAACCATCTTTTTTCAACCTTAAAAGAGGCAAAAAACCCCCATAAAAAAGGGAATTTTTTTTGAGCGCCGCTTGCCCGCAGCCCCAAGGGGCTGCCCCACCCCTGTTGGCCCAGGTTGAGCAAGCCTAACCCAGACCTCTGTCCCCCACCCTCCACCCAGTCCCAAGGCCAAGATGGTTTCAAACTAATCAAAGCCCCCAAGAAGGTCCACTTCCCTATCAAAACAAAGTCTCCTTATTCTTCTATTACTTGGTTCCCTCTTACCAATAGATTTCAATATCATAATTGGTAGAGGCATTAAATAAGTGGAGCTAGTAAGGTATCTAACCCCCTATTTTCCATCCTTTTTCTTTGTGGAGATTCTCTCTTGTTTAAACTAAAGTTTTCCTCAATCAAATATATCTTTGTTTTTTATAGAATTTTGTACAAATCTAATATAGTAGTCCCCTTCCTGTGGTGGATCCTACCCCTTATGGGGTAGCTATGCCCTACCCATGGTTTGGGTTTTGCTCTGCCTAAACTTTACTCCTTGGGACCCCCTATCCAGAACTTGTGTACATTGAACCCCTACCTTGTGTTTGCCCTGCCCCACCTCTTTCTCCTCTCTGGTGGGAAGCTCCTCTTTCTGCCCTGAAAAATTATGGGTTTGGTTCATTGTTCACCCCCCTTTTCAAGCCAATGGCATCCAACTTTGTATTGAGAACCCTTCAGTACCCGTTCCAAGCCTTCCTTGGGTGGGAAAGCACCTACCTGTCTACCCTGGTGCTCCATTGGGTTCACAAAGTTACTGGAGTGTCATTTTCTGACAGATAGTGTCTATTCTTGCTATCAACTTCTGTCAGAGAGAAATAAATGCTTGGGAGCAGGAAAGACATCAAAAAAGAAGGATTCAATGAATTTATTACTACTTGCTTATTCCTTCTTCTTTTCCTTAAACCTTTTTAATTCTTAACCAGTATTTGTCTGATATATCTAGTATGTAATCTATAAGCAAGTTGTCTGGTAGAGATATACTTTAGAGTATGATTGAATTATCCAGTTTTCTTATGATCTCCATAGGCCTGTTCTATAGGGTAGATGTTTTTCTGATCCTTCCAAATCCTCTATTATGGTAGAACATTATTTGTTATCCTATAAAGAAGGATCCTAGAGGGTGTCTAGACAGAGTGGCTTTTTTTTAAGCCTTTGTCTTCTGTAACAATGATTTGGAGTAGGACTCTGTTAGCAAATTTACTAGAGTAGTACACAGTTGTTTTAGGTAAATGTAACAACTTAGTATATTAATCATTTAACTAAAGTGTATAAAAATGGTGGTAATGCTTGTTGTTTTCTGTAAAGTTATTTGAAAGGAGTATCTTTGGTGGAGGAGTGGTAGCTTATATTGCAAGCAAAGATAGCTGATTGGAGATAATTATTCCAATTGATAGACTTATATACTACTAACTTCCTTAATATCCTTTCTAGAGTGGCATTGAATCTGTCTACAGTACCATTAGATTTAAGATGGTATGGATTGGTCAATAGTACTCTGATTTCCATCAAGTAGTTTATTTTAGGTAGGACTCTACCTGTGAAGTTGGTAATGTTGTCAGTTAATAAGAATTGGGGGCAGCCAGGTCTATGTATTACTTGTTATTGCACAAATTTGGCTACAGTTCTTGCCCCTGAGTCTTTTCTTTCTCAAGATTCTACCTACTTGGTGAGATGATCTATGGCCACTATTATTATCTTACACCAACAGTGCTTGGTGGGAGTGGTCCTATTAGATCCATTGACACAGTGTGCCATGCAAATTTAGGATAAATTAATTTATAGGTAGTTAAAGGTTTAAATATGGCTTTTGACTGAAAAGCTAGACAAGAATTGATATTTATGTAACATCAAAGCTGATGCTTTCCCAATAATAATCTTTCTTTGTTTGTTCCATAGTCTTAAGTAAGTCTCTATGTATGGTGAGTAGATGTGCTATTTTATTAGTTCAGGTATGTTGGATGGTCTTACAAAAATATAAGATTTCCATCTAACTCCTTGAACAGTTGTCCCTTTTAATAGGTAATGCTTTTAGATAATTTACCTAGGATCTGTTTGGTCTTGGTAATTCTTTATCCCACTCCTTAGGTTGATTTATCAGGTCATAGAGCCTATCTGCTTCTGGTATTAGAGCATGAATAGTAGGCAACCTTGATAGTCCATCAGAATTCTGATGCTTCAAGCCAGCTCAATGTTTTATGGTGTAACCATAGACTCAAAGTTTTATAGCCCATCTAGCTAATCTTTCTTCAGGTTTTCTAACTATTGAAGAGAGGAGTGATCAGAGACTACTTTAAAACTTAGTACCATATAGATATACCCCAAACTGTTGATAAAAGTAAATTAATGCTAAACATTCACACTCAGTTACAGTGTAGTTTCTTTCAGCCTGGTTGAGCGTTCTAAAACATTAGGCTACTAGATGTTCTTCTTGATTGTTAATCTGGGATAAAACTCCACCTATAGCTGTTAAAGAGACGTTGGCCTGCTTTATAAACTGTTTATCAAAATATGGATGTATTAGTTTTGAAGCAGTCTTTAGTTTCATTTTCAATGAGTTTAAGTCTTTAGTGCATCCTTCATTACATAGGAAATGCAAGTTTCCTTTGAGGAGAAGAAAAAGGGTCCCAGATAATTTTTCAAAGTTGAGTATTAATTTTTGGTAATAACCTATCATCCCCAAAACACTTAGATGTCACTTTTATTTTTGGGCTTGAAAATTTTTTTTATGGCTTCAGATTTTCTCTCCCATTATTTGAGGCCTTTCTGGTTTTATGATATAACCAAGGCATATCAACTGTTTATTATATAATTGTCATTTATTAGCCTCTAAATTCATATAATTTTGGATAGCCTATAGAACAACTCTCTTAGATGATATAAATGTTTCATGAAAGTCTTGGAGAATACATATATGTCATCCAGATATACTAATAAACAGACATCATTAGATCTAAGAGTATGTTATCCATGGTTCTATAGAATGTGGCTGAAGTAATACATAGTCCTTATGGTATTCTGGTAGGCTGGAAAAGTTTTGAGGTTTTATGATGGCCACTCTTTGCTGGTCCTCCTCAGACAAGTCTATTTGCCAATTATTGCTCAATGAGTCCATGACACTAAAGTACTTTGCTCCTCCTAGCCTATTCAGTGTGTCTGATATACTAGGTAAATGATGAAAATATTACTTAGTTATCTCACTGAGACATCTGTAATCTATCACTATCCAGTTTGTCACATCCTTTTTCTTAACTATAAGGATTGGTGATAACCATGGTGATTTAGAGGGCTTAATAAGTCTGGCTTCAAGTAGCTTGTTAATTTTTTGATTAACTTCTGTGTCACCAGCTTGTGACCTTCTTACTGGCCTGCTCTTGATGAGTGGATTGTCCCTAGTGATAATTTTTTGTAGTAAATCCTTAGAAACTCCCAGATAATGTTCATTATTAGAAAACATGTGATCATACTCTTAAATAGTTTTAGAGCTTTCTCTTGGTCTTCCAAGGATTCTCCAATTAACTTATCTCTATGGATTACATCACATAATGATTTCTCAGGATAATCCTCTAGACCCATATCTGCAAATGTTCCACAGTGTTTGCATCTATTATCTCTGTATCTGCTATGATATTTAAAAATCTTTTGTTTAAATCCTTTTTATATCTATAGTACAGTCAGTGAGATTCATCTAGTATGACCTCTTATGGTTTAACAATGTTAAACACCAGTTCAGGGGCTACCCATGGCTCCTTGAGTGTTTCAAACTTGGGATTCACCAAATGTCCATGTGTTCCAGGAGGTAGCTGCAAGGTTAGTTTAGTGGAGATTTTTTTCTGAGAGTATTTTGAAATCTTAACTGATATAAGAATCCACATAGGGGATTCATCTATGGCAACTAATATTTTCTGGTAGAGACTTATGATTCACAGTTTCCTTGATTTAGTGAACTAGTATTACAACATCATTATAAATAAAATTTGTAGTCTGTCCTTATGAGAGATCAGCTCTAATTTTGCTATATATGGGGACTGTGCGTCCCATAATAGTGAATGTTCTTTGTCCAAAGTCAGCAGTGGCTAGGTACTGTACCAGAAGGAGGTTCCTGGAAGGATGTCATAACCATCACTATCTAGTAGTATAGTTGGGGCGCTCATTTGCATGCTGCCAATTTGGAGAGGTAGAGCACTATAGGCTCCTAAAGCAGTGGTAGCTTCCTTCCTGGCTGTGCCAGACTTCTAATCACAATCTATGTATGGGGCTAGTTTGATCTTCTTCATGATCCTGGTGGAGATTATGTTTCTGGGTGCTCCTGAGTCATCAATTGCTTCAATCTTAACCTTGTTTACCCATAAATCAATATGAGAACAGGTTGAGCCATCTAGTATAGCAAAGATGTTATTAATTTTTAAAAATTGATTAAAGAACTTTATTAAATTTTTCGCCAAGAAGGACTGAGTTTATTTAGTTTATAAAAGGGAACATCATGAAGACATAATTAAATAATTAACCAGTTAGTCTTCATTACCCATATTAAAGTATAAATTTTGACTCCACAACTTGTGAGCATATGGTTTTGCAACCTCTTCATTAGCTTTAAACAGGTTTTTCTAAGATATTTGTTGCTTGGTCTTGTAACAGAAAGTATACTCTGACTAATAGCTTAGTAGATGGATTTATTAATGAATTCTTCATTACCAGTGACATGAGGCCTTGTTAATTTAGGCTTCTCATTTTCACTGAGATTCTCCATAAACTCTAAGCTACATTCATTAAAATCATAAAAAATATTAGAAAATTACATTGTTCTTTTATCTAATTTGCTTGTCATTTCCCAAGAACAAAGGCCTGTCATATTGAAATGGTGTTGTCTCATCCCTTGGCAGTCATAGTTATTATTCCCTTTTCTTCTACAATTCTTGCAGAATTCACCATTGTACTCATTTGTCCTTTTAGAAAGATTGTGGTTATGGTCAACTTGTGGAATTGAAGGAGGATGTGCTTCTGTAGCTTTTTAGCACATAACTGTTTCCAGTTATCTTCTATCTCTATAGTGAGGGTAGTGTCACGCCCTATATGCCATTTTTTGATGACGTCCAAAACTGTATTAGCTGAGAGGAAATATGTGATTATCCAAGAAAACAAACTGGCAAAGTATGAAACTTACTTCTTGGTGATTGACAGACGCCATTCCTTTAGTAAATAACAGAAGAAAGCAAAGGACATGATTATATTAACTACCCAGGACTTAGAGAAGAACCAAAAAATAGAATAATCAGAGTAAAAGCATTATCTTAAAAAGCACAAGTTATTTTAAAATGGATGAAAGTAACCAGCAATAAATTATGACCAAAATGAGGTAATTTGATACCTATTGTCTTGATAGTTGACTAGTTTGAGGGAATGGGGTGAGACTTAGGTTTGGTTCTGGTGGTGAAATTGGGGTGCTGAAATGAGAGTAGTTAAGATTGGAAATTCATGGTATGAAAACCTCTAATAGATTAGGATTTATGATTAAAATTAAATAGATCATTCAATGAGTTGTCTAAAAACCTCAGTAATTCATGAAAATCAGATTACCCCCTAGGAGTCTATTGTAACATATGTGACAGGAAGTGCGTCTAAAAAAGCTGGATATGTTGGTAGGGATGGTCTCATTAGAAAGAATGTGGGTCATTACTAATGAAAATTCAAGGAAAGACCTTAAAGAATGATTCATAGTTGTTCTACAACTCTCACTGAAAAGAGACCTAGAACCTATGAGTCTTTGTGCACTGGCAAGGTATATAGTGGTAAAATTATATTAAGTTACATTGTCCTGAAACTTTATTTGGAGGAAGGAAAACTCTCTTTGGGAGTCTAGATATGCATTTTATAAATATTGATTGATCAAAATGTCCCTTATTCTTCAAAAGAAATTCTTATTTCTCTGAACTTGAGGACAGATAATATCTGTGTGAATTTTTTGGAGAGTGTTCAATAGACCCATGGATTTTTCAAAGTTAGGTACTCATCATAATTCTGTCTCAGAAATAAAACATGATTATGTATGATAGATTATATTTTATACAGACTAGAAGGAGTGATAAGAGAAAGGTCAGATTGACGTGGGGATAGATTGTATTTCTGTCTATATGTTGGACTAGGTTAGGGATAAGATGGGGGTCTGAACTGTGAGAGCATTTATTGAAAGAGGTGTCCAAATTTATACTTGCAGATGCAACGTTCTTTTTGTGTTTTATCTTAACCTCTTTTTTGTCCTTCTTAGCTTTGCTAAGCTTCTTTAATGATAGTTTATTAGGGGTTTAGTAATAGTATTCACTATCACTCAGGACAAAAGTAGATGTTGCAGTAAAATGAGAGAGATGCTTCATTTAATGTAGTGTTTGTGAGTTTTGAGAATTCTGGACTTATTGTGCCTCTTCATAATGAACTAATATAATTTTTAGCTCTTTCACTTCATTTTTAAAATAAGCCATGGTCCTAACGTGGCTAATAGCCTCTTTGAGTTGTATTGAGCTATGTTCTCCACACTACTTTTTACCAAGGGAAGTTACAAGGTGAACTCAGCAGTCTCAAATTGGTGATTTCTAAATTGTCTAATGAGATCATCTAGTTGGTCTTGGAAGGGCTTGAGCATCTCAGCTATTTTGACCTTAGATGTGTTCTTACCCTTTGAGTCTTCAGGTTCAAGGCCTATGATGTGGCATGCGCTGTTCTTCTTGGCCACAAAGTTATCTATCTTTAGTAGATCAAATATATTGACACATTGGACAAAGAATATTGGAACATACAATGAATTAGGTCTCAAAAGAGAGATGCAATAAAATTTTATTTTACTTTTGAAACACTTTTTTTTTAACAAATAAAAAAAATCAGTATTCAATATTTTAATCGAATTCAATTAATTACAATTCTTATTTAAAAAAAAGTCTAAATTTTTCATTTCAAATAAAACTTTTTGAAAAATTGAATTATTTAAAACTTAACTATAAGAAAAAAAAAACATGATAAAA
The DNA here is from genome assembly GCA_948465475.1 of Thalpophila matura. NCBI lineage: Eukaryota > Metazoa > Arthropoda > Insecta > Lepidoptera > Noctuidae > Thalpophila > Thalpophila matura. Next base: position 18,405 of record CAOJZF010000029.1, read on the forward strand.
AAATAATAGAAGTATCTTAAGAGTTTAGGAAAAATCCGGTTAAGCTATGATACTTATCTAAAAACACAATAATAAGATCTTAAAATGAAAAGTATTTGGCACATTCATATATAGGATCCTCATTTTCTGGAATTCTTTTCAGAAAGAGGATTTAACAACCTTTTCTATACATACTTAAAGTGCTTGGTATTTTGTTGATTGAATTGACTCCATTAGTTAATAAAATTCTCCTTAAGAGTATATTATCAAGACTGACCAGTGATTGTGATATCCGTGATAGTATAAGATTCCATCCAGGTTTTCTCCAATTCCCTTTTTTTGTCCACTTGCAACTTTTGTTGATAATCCATTTAGTTCATAAGTCTCTGAGCTTTGACTTGAACATAGAATTAACCAATACTTCAAGGGGTTACAGGAAATGGTTTGTCTTAGGAGGAATAATGACAACTTTGTATTGAGATCACATAACTTCTCTAGAACTGTATAATCTTTGTGGAAAGAAAGGTCATCCATAATCAAAAGGTTTTAATTATAAATGTCTGTATAATTATCAAAACATATTTCAATCCATTTATGCATAAAACATTTAGACACTGAACCATCCTTAGAAACTTCTTAAAAAGGATTAAATGAATTAGGGACGTTGGATACATTTTTTAGATTTTTATAATTAACATAGTTTTTATAAGTAACCCAAGCTTAGAAACACAAATTGCCACTGATACTCGTTTTTTTTGGTTACATGTTGTAATTATCTCTTTGTTCTTCTCACCTTGGAAACTAATTATCCAACTTCCAATTATGTCTACATAACCCGGTGTCTCATCCATATTGAAGATTCTTTTTTCAGATAGGTTGTTTATATAATAATCCACTTTCCAGATATATTTATTAACTGTTTTTTATTTCTCAGTTAAAGGTCAATTTTCTTAATGTCCAGTATGGGTTGCCTTATGGACAGAAAAGTTGTGGCACTTCATAAAACTGTGAATCCATCTGTCATTTTCAGGGTAACTAACACTATTTTAAGGCTCATAAAAAGTAATTTGGTCTATAACTATTGGGTAACAAACTATGTGTTTGTTAATTGTTTGATTTTCAATAAACCACTCATCTAGTTTTTCCTCAAGATCAGGGTAAAAAGGTAGCTTTCCACTTCCAACACGTCTAAAAGCAAGTTCTTGTTGCAAGATCTCAAATTTGTTTCTTAGTCACACCAGTCCTTAAACAT
>CAOJZF010000030.1:0-12301 GCA_948465475.1 Thalpophila matura
CCTAGAACTAATCACCAAGACCACTTAATACAAGGCCTCTTTGAGTTACTCCTGTTAATAGCACAGGACGTAGTTCAAAAAGCAATCCGCCTTGGGTCTACCTTAGGGCCAATTACCCTCTGCAAATATATTGCCACTATGTCAGTTGAGCAGTTTGAGGCCTGTTGAGTCTTTTTCAGCGGGCAGCAAGATTGAATGGCTGCCTTGGAATGAGACTTACTGTCCGTGACCATTGGCCAGGTCTCTACAATAGCCAGTAAAGTCTCCAACATTGGAGCCCAATGCAGGGGTGCTTATGGAAGTACCCAAAGCTGGGGAGATGTAGACAAAATTCTACTGACAAAACCCAAGATATTCAGCAGGAAGATTTAAAGAGGCTACCATTTCATTAGAAAGTTCAAACTAAGAACCAACAACATGGACAAGACCACTTGAATGTTGTTGTTCAAAGCTTTGTATTGATCCAAAGTAATCTTGTGGCTTACCGGCCAGGATTTTGATCCTAAGAGGAGCTTGAGAAGAGCTTCAAGGCAAATTGGTGTGAGAAGCTTGAACCTAAAGAGGCTGTTAGATAGTTGTAAAAGGCTAAGCAGAAAGAATTGGACTATATCCAAGTAACCATTTCCCAATTCACTAAACTCTATAAGTTTTTCAGGTCAATTGCAACCAATAAGTTAATGATCCAATTGTTCATTAGAAATGTCTGCCCCTCACTCCAGCATTAAAACATAGAAATTAAGCAAAAATTGCTTGATTGGGACAAACTCATTTATGAAATCTCAGTGATAGACTAAGAAGAATCCTGATCTGTATCCTCAACACAGGAAAAAAATAACTTTGTGTACCACGCTAAGGGAGTAGAAGATCTGGACCACCAAGCAGTAGAAAAGGAGATCAATAGACCTCAGGGACTTAAGGCCCAAGGGTAGGCCCAGTCAAGAAGAGAAACCCTGAGGACATGTCAAAGGTCCAATGTTTCAAGTGCAACCAGTTAGGCACTTTACCTCTAATTGCCCAAAGAGAAAAGGCAATAACCAAGGGTTGTTTAAGGATTTAGTAAAAAAAAGTCAGGAGTAGACAACAGGTTGTCCGTTTTGGATCTAAAAATATGTGAATGCAGCCCTCCAATATCAAAAGGTAGTGAAGGACTACAGAGGGGGAAAAGACCCCCCGCTACAAAAAGATCCCTAATGAGCCCAGATAAAAGTTGAATCAGGATGTGTTTATAGCGCTCCCATCCAAACAATATAACAAACTTGTGGAGGATAAAAGCTTCAATAGTAAAGCTTTTATGGACTTGTTCAACCTAGCGTAAAAGGTTGAGGAGTTCAAATGGTCCAATAAGAACGTCCTCACTATGCCAGCAAAAGTGGTAGATAAAGGATTATTAGCCATTGTGGATACATAAAGCATTGGGCAGTCATCTCCCCAGGCTGTTTTGATTAGTTAGGGCTAGTGGAAGATGCAGAATTGTCATTCACCCTATCATTAGTCACAGACACAGTGATGGCCCCTCAGAAGGCCTTTTACCAAGTCAAAATACTAGTGGGGAGAAACGTCTCCTGTCTACCAGCCATAGTGGCATATGAATTAAAATATAATCTGCTCCTTGGAGTAAATTGGATTGCATTTTTTAAAGCGCAGATTGGTATCAACCAAAAAACGTTGATTATAAATGGGGGAGTGATCTGTATGAAATCCCTTCAAGACATTATAAGAAATCTATGCTAAAGCATAACAAAGGTATACTCACAATAATCTGTTACCTTGGTAGGGGGAAAATTTGGAACATTCCTTATCCACCACAAAAATGTGTTCTAATATGATACATGCTTGTTCATCTCTGCGCTCAATAAAATACAGAGTAACATATCAGTCACTCTTAAGCCTGATAGACTGGTGGATTTGCTTTCCCTGCTAAACCTGTCCCTTAATCCCCTTACCATCCAAAAAGGAAAATGTTTGGGGGTTGTAAATCCTTTAGGGATCCAGAAATATTTAATAAACTTGACTTTTCATATTTTTTTTGTATTTTAAACATAAAAAAATGTTTGAAACATTTGTCTTATACTAACATGTTAACTTGGAGATGTGTGTTGGGAAATTGGGCAACTTTTTTATCTAGAAACAAATGTATTATAAGACTTACCAAAGTAAACTACTGTATTAGACTGAATAACAAGCAAACTGTAAAGAGTGACGTCACAAGGTAATCTCAGGCAGTATGGGAAACTTTTGTCAGAGAAATTCAGAAATTTCAGGACTAGGGCTCATAGAATCCTCCAAAAGTCATATTTGCACCAATAGTGTGCATGAAAAAGAAGGATAAGATTATGAGAGTATGTATTGATTACCAAATTATGCTCAAGCATATTGGAAAATACATATCCACTACACAGGATCAAAGATTAACTCAATGCAAAGGAAGGTGCAACAGTGTTTACCACGTTGGATTTGACTAAAGGGTACCACCAGATGATGTTGCATCCCAATTTTAGGGAAATAACCGCCTTTACCACTCCAGTAAAGTTATTTAAATTGTTGGTCCTCTCTGTGGGGACAAAAACCTTAGGGGCCGTTTTCCAGAGGCTGATGGACCAAATTCTGGGTCCACTGCAGCCACAATGTGCAGTTGTGTATATTGACAACATCACCATCTTTAGCAAAAGAATAAAGCAACATGTCAAGGACATGTTGGCAGTTTTGAAAAAGATTGGCCAAAGCAAAACTAAAAATAAACATGGACAAGTGTGCATTTGCACAGTGCAAAGTATATGTATCAGGCCATGAAGTCAGTAGAGATGGCATTGAAACTAGTCTTACGTTGGTAGAGGGCATTAAAACAAAGCACCATCTACCAGTGTTACCAAAGACCAAGGGTTCCTTGTCATAGTTAATTTCTATAGGAAATTTGTCACAAATTTTGCAGAAACTGCAGAGCAACTGAATGAGCTAACCTGTAAAAAGTCAAGAGGAACTTTTGTCTAGGGAAATTTACAACAAGAAGCGCTTGAAGGATAAAAATAGGTGCTAACAAACAATCCAGTGCTACAATATTCCAGAAGAACAAGGAATTCAAAATTGAGACCAACACATCTAATGTGAGGATAGAAGCGGTCATATTGCAAGATTAAAAAATATATTTGAGATCCTTCATCTACTAATTGATTTTGTAAGTCAAACTCTAAGACCCACAGAGAAAAATTAAAGTACCACAGACTAGGAAGGGCTGGTCATTGTATAGGCAGTGAAAAAGTTCAAGCCCTACATATATGGTAACCATTTTTCAGTAATAACTAGTAACAATGCCCCAAGAGCCATAAACAATAAGGCAGAACTAGAGGCTAGGCTCATGAGAGCCGCAAAATATTTGATGCAGTACAACTTCACCATTATTTACCAACTGGAGTAGGATAACCTTGTGACAGATTAATCATTACAAGCCACCAACCTGGTATTGGAACTCATCCACAAGATAATGGAAGACCAGGAGAGGAGACTGGCCAAGAATAAGAATAGTCTATCTGTTCCTGTGCACTAATAAGAAGAACTTGTGAAGTTAAGTCATAAGCAGAAAACAGGGCACCTCAAAGCCGCCAATTTAACCCCATTCCTCCAGAAAGCATAATTTGGAAAAGGAATGGCGGGGGATGTCAAAAGAATCATCCAAAGGTGCCAAACATGTGACCAGATAGACCAGAAATTATCTATAAGCTGCTGAAACCCATCTCCCTGAATTAACCATTCCAAAAAGTGTCATTAGGCACTATTTACATCACATCTTTAAATGGACAGAAATATTATCTCTTGATGGCAATCGACCAATTTTCCTGATGGGTGGATTTACAATTAATCCCCTAAAAGACATTGGAGAACAATAAAAGGCCTATCAAGGACTGCATAGTGTCCAGGCATGGATGTCTGTCAGTGGTTAAAACTGATGGGGGAAAAACCTATTTCTTGCAGGCCATAAACAGGTTCTTTGAGAGTAAGAGATCCAACAACAGTTGCTGATCCCTACCACACAGAGAGTGATAGAATGGCCAAACAAACCATCCAGGCCCTAAAAGATATAATGGAAAAGATGAAACTGAAGGTTAATTAGGAGTGGAAGGAGTATTTAAACTTGGCAGTGGCAGCCTACCAATTAGTGCCCCAATCAAGCCACAGTATTCTCACTATCAATGATGATTTACAGAAGGGAGGCAATTATGCCCAAGGAGATCCTGCTCACACATTACCAATAATACAATGAATATGAAGAGGCAGTGAAATTATTTGTCATAAAATTCAAAGATGTTCATATAAAATCCTGGGTAGCCAATCAAAGTTATAAGATAGGATGAGAATCTATCATGACTAAATCAATATTGGAAAGAAGGTTGTCCCTGACTTTGCCATAGGGTACAAGGTCTAGACCAATATCTGCAGACATATCATAAACATTAAATTGGGCAGAGTAAAGTAGCTTGGGCCCTGTGAAGTAATAGTAATGATACCAGGGCCACTATATGATCTCAAATACAAGTTGGGAGACGTAAAGATAGTAAGCAAATGAACAAACCCCCAGAACATGAAACTGTTTAACAGAGAGAACAGCTAGTTAGGCTTTCAAACTTAATTTCTTTTCCCTATGTCAAAGGTTTTCTTCAAAGCCAATGACAAGGCCCAAAGCTAACAAAAGTCCTAACTCCAAAAGTACTTCCATTTAGGTCAATAAATTTAAAAGCCTTGAGGAAATAAGGTTGCAAATCTTAGCACAAGCAGCCAACGGATTGAGAAATAAATATAAAAAATAAAAATTGTATCTGGCCAAGCAAGGCCTGAGGACCAAAGGAGAAGGCGGTCCAGAGGGTTAAGGCATGCATCTCAACAGGATCTAGGAATCAAGTTTAATCAATTTACTACACAGATCAATAGTACACAGAAGAATCAACATCTGGATCCCCATTAAAAGAGATAAAAGAGCTCCTAAAACCTCTAACACCCTTATCCAAATTTCAAAAAATTCAACTTCATTTTGTTAAATGAAACTTTGTTTGTGCTCACATTTCTTTGAGTTCAGATATATACACATATATTCTATCAAACCTTTTTAGTCTAATAGTCATAACCATGCCTCCTAGAACTAAACACTAAGACCACTCCATAAAATGTGACTTTTAGTTGCTCCTGTTGTTAGCTCAGTATTTAGTATGGAGGGCAATCTACCCCAGGTCTACCTTGGGGCCAACTGCCCTCCGCAAATACATTGCCACCAAGTCAATCAAGAAGCTCAAGGCCTGTTGAGTCTTCCTCAGCAGGCAGCAAGATCAAACAGCTTCCTTGGAAGGAGAATTGTTGCTGTGGCCATTAGCCAGGTATCTATTATGGTCAGTAAAGTATTAACAATCATCTAAGAGATGTTTTCCATAGGCTATCTAAGGATAATCTGGAGTTTAAGGCTAAGAGATACAACTTATTAAAAAAAATGGAAGGCCTTTGTTATATCATAAACCAGAAAGGCTTTTAGCCACAGGAGAAGAAATTGGAAACCTCAAAGAATATGGCCAAGCCCAAAAAAAAGGTTCATCCAATTGTTTTTAGGGATATATGGTTACTACCTATTAGAAACCACACAATTGACTTGCCAATATAGACAGCCATTTAGAAGGATCTTTGGTCAACCCATTTTATTGACTGAATGATACAAATACAATCAACAATACTCTTGTTAAGCAAAAATCTTGATAAATGCTTGGCCTTCTTCTGGTCCAAGTAAGGATAATATTCTTGGTCTCCCAAAAATATTGGTCCTGTTGAAGATTCAGATAAACTTTGTGCCTACAAAAAAAAATTGTGTGAATTGTTAATCAATTGCTCCTCAAAAACTTTGTTAGTCCTAATCATAATGCTATCAAAATATTTAAGTACATTGAATTGTCCAATTGAGGTTATAATCCCCTTATAAACTCCCCTAACCCAATATATATAAATCAGAGAACTATCCTGATAGTTTTGGATGAGTATAATTCCAAACTATCAAGATAGTAAGGGTAATTCTTCTAATAAACTATCAATATTCTTATACTAACAATTTACTGATAAAGTCTTACTATATTCACTACATATTAACACAAGACCCTTGGTAAGTTTAGTTTTTTAGTATTTTTAAATACATTTATAATTCCCATAAAATGTTATTGTAAAGAATCCCTTGGTTAGGTATACCAGATCATACCTAAATCCAACAATTGGCGCTCAAGGCTGGGAATCTGGTTAACAATATGTTTTTGGGCTCTGTGTCCTTTAAAAACTATCTCCCAAATCTCAGTAGCACTATATTCAAATGGCTCATAACCAGCTCATAGTGAATGGTCACACTGAGCAACAATACTCCATTTTCTGAGCATGTTATTGGGACTGATTATCCTTTCCCTGACTCTCCAATGATGGAAGAATTTAACCACGTTAATATACTAACCACTGGAATTGAAAGCCTTAAAATTACTCCTAACTCTTGTCAAAACCCTTATACTTCTTTAGAGCTATTTGAACAAACTGCTGATAATTTGGAATTAGGTTATCAACTAAATGATCACAATGAAGTGGAAATTAACTGTACTATTTCAAAGAACTGGTTTCAATAACCGCAATAGCTTACAAGAAAATACTATCAATGGCTTCAAATTTGTATCAATCAGATGTCCGGAATGATAGAGAATCATTTTCAAATCCAAGAAATCATTTAATATTATATATCTCCGGCTAACTAACATTTACAAAACATATCTGCTAGACACCATATTGATTTAGGACATGTCTTTTGTCAGAATGACTTAACACAAACTCAATTTAATTTGGTTTGTGAACAACTAAATAGTTGATTTCAACTATTAAGTCAAGACTTGCAAGAATTACATGAAGACAACAACGCTAATAAGGTTAAGTTTACTCATTTGAGACTCATTCTTGATCAACAAGTCATTGATATGAAAAAGATGCTTTAGATATCTGAGTAACAAAATACTGGATTGAAGCAGTTTATAATAATTATAATGACTTTTGTAAGTACATCCCTCAGATCAAAATGAATACTCTTTGGGTATAAGATCAATTACAAGGAATTAAGAGACAACTGTCCAATAACAAGGATGTGAGTGTCCTCTCCAATTTGGCAATACCTCAGACATGGAAGATAAAATTAAACAACTACAACAGGAGATTAATAAAATCTAAAGTTGTGGTTGTTGTTCTTATTTTTCTCATGACAAAAAAATTGTTGGGACCTTCTCAAAGATTAAAGAGACCTTCTCAAAGATTAAATAGACCTTTTCCATGTTAAAAAGCTTGCATCACTATTCTATAAAGTAAGGTTGTGGGATCTACTCTGAGAGACTTGAAAGAACAACTATTTGAGGTTCAAGAGTATAATAGAAACCTAGAGACTCTTGTTTTGAACAATGCGTCTAAAATCACACTACTTCAGGAAAAACTAGAAACTCAATCCACTAAACATTGGAAGGAATTACAAGAAGTGAATAAAAGAATGGAACTATTATACAATCAATTCATAACCCTCTATTGACTAGTCAAGTACAAGAACCTATTCAGAAATTTTACAATGTTTTTACAAAACAAGTAATTTGGGTATTGATGATTTCATCCCTGAAGATTGGGACATAAAGAAAATCTACAACTCCGTTTATCCGCTCACAAAGGAGTTGGAAACACAAAGAGACTCTAAAACAACTATACCTGAGGTAATTGTACCAGTAGAATACAAGACGCCTTCAAGAAATCAAAATACTCCTATGGTAGCTATTTCAACCAAAAAACCTGTCACATTGATCTTTGTCAACTTCCTACCTTTGATTCAGAGGCCAACATTTATACCTTTTTCAAATTATTTGAAAATATTACACAATAAGTTAGAAATACTTATTGAGTTGAGTTACTATCAGCTCATATTCCTCCCATAATAATTGATTTGGTTACCCCAGGACTGGATGAACCATAGGAATATTGAGAGTCTAGAAATGCGCTCATAGAATAATACAACAATATGGAACAAATTGCTATAAAACAAGAGAACATTATGAATATAAAGTTTTTATATGGTGAAGTACTTAGAGAATTTAGTGCCCAATTATATAAGGAAGCCCAAATTCTTCAATAAATCAATAACTTCAATGAACTGGAAGCTTGTACTGCTCTTAGAATTGCTCTGCAACCACACATAGAATTATACCAAGGTTTAGTACCAGGTATTACTCAAGCCTCTTCTATAAGAGGATTTTATAGATTATTGGAGTATAATGATTAAATTTATGACCCACCTGTCCCTGTTTGACCAAGATATTGACCTGAATATTGTGAAACACAACAAAATAAAGTTAGTTCCAATTCTAAGACTATAAACTCTAAAAGTGGATCTTGCAACAATTGTAAAAAGAAGGGACTTTACTGGGTGCTTGTACCAAAAAAATAAAGCAAAATGTTCATTGGGTAGAGAAAGAACCTGCAAGTGGAACTATAGTTGAAGATTTGGATGAGGAGGGAAAAGACAAGGTGACTCCACTTTAGACTGCATGGATGTTACCAAATCAACCAAAGTCTCATACCCTCCCCCCCTAGAACCTGAGTCACTTTTCACAAATAATTTGGAGTTTGAAGAAGACTGTTTACATCAAATTCTTTATCAACACATATATGCTGTCACTTGGTCAAAACAAACTCAATTAGATTCTTTAACTCCTAAGGAAGCAGAAGAAATTATTTTTCTTCCATTCTGTTGTATAGAGTTAGAAATCCCTCCTAATCTTAGAGGTGCAATTATAACTTTGAATTTGGATGAGATTGCAACATATCATCCCAAATTCGCAGATGAGTCTTGTGCTTTCTTGAATAACTTTCAAACCTATAAGTCTGTTAATAATGTTAACTTACCATTGAGTGTAATTATATTGATATCCAAGTTGATAAAAAAAAGCCAGAGCTATAATTAATACTGGAGCTCCAGGGATCATTGTTTCCTCTAAGTTAGTAAAACGTCTTTGAATGTCTCTGGATGTTGAACACTCCAAATGTTATGGTATAGCAGGCTCTAAAACTACCTGATCATTAGGGACTTATAGCTCATTGCCTTTAAAATTCGGAGCATTAGTAGTTACTGTTCCAGCTGTAGTATTATAGTAAAACTTGTACAACATACTGATAGGCACTTCTTTTATGAATCAATATGGCACAATCACAATGTCATGACCAGAGAAAGTAGGCCAGACAAATTGAGAGAATCCAGTGGAAAGGACCCTAGGAATCAATCCCCAGAGAATGGAGATAAATCCCCTAGATATAGCTTAATTTGCAAGCACAGAAGTTTTCTGGCTCAACAAGAGGCATGAGAGAATCCGTGAGAGAATACCTGAGAGAATTACCAGTGCGGAGGTGGTTAACAAATGTCCCAGATTCATTTCCGGGGTGGGAGACGGGACAAAGAGTTTGTAGAAATCAATCATGGAGAGGATTTGCTTGGTCCAGCAGAGCCATGCCTAAGGGAATTGTTGAGAGAATCAAATAATATAACGTACTAAGTAAGAAAATTGTTAAATAAAATTAGTTTTTTTTATTTTAAAAAATTTCAGTCAAAAATCTGGAACAGAATTGTTGAATATATAGGGGAAGGGTCAAGGGAAGAGAATAACTTCCAAGAATAGCAAACCAGGGGATTCTCAAAAGTTTAGCAAATCTGCCAATAGGAGGAGAGGCTCAAGAATAGTAGTAAAGAGGATTCACCAAATCCCAAGAGAATCTGAGAATTCTCAATTCTCCGGTTAGGATTAATTATGGCAAATCCGCTGTAAAGTATGCAAATTGAGGTGAGAGTTCATCCTAGGATAGAGAATTGGGAGGAGAATCCGATGGGATTAAAGAGAACTTGTATGACTGGAAGTTTGGGATCTAGTCCTTACATCATCCCCCCCTTTTTCATTCTTGAATTCAGATATGAGGATTTGGATGTTGTTACAGTCCCCAGTTGTAACCAAGAGGAATCTTCAATGGGGTCGTTCTTCCATTTGACAAGGTAACTGATCCTGTTACCTTTTCCTCTCAATCTCAGGATTGATTCTACTTTGTATTTTTTCTCTGGGGTGGTAGATAGGGATTGGTTTTTTGTTGTTGGATTCCTGACTTGATACATTGTTAAGTGGGAAACGTGAAAGACATTGTGCTTTCCCCAATGGACTAGTATCTCCACTTGCATTGTGGCCGGTTTTACAATCTTGGTGATTCTGAAGGGTCCTACTCTTCTGGGAGCAAACTTCATTGTGGGGAGATGAAGTTTGAGAGTCTTTGTTTCCAACATAACTTTGTTGCCTATTTTGTAATTTGGGGATTCAGTCCTCTGTTTGTCTGCCTGATGTTTGTACTTAGAGATTGCCGTTTTCAGGTGTACAATGGGTTTAAATGTACAGTTTTCATGTGTTCTGCGAATTCCTTGGCCATGGGTACCAAATCTGAGGAGGGTTTATTACAAGATGATAGGGTGATAGCCCTTGTTGGCGTAATATGGAATTTTACCAGTTGATTTGCTGCAAGAGTTATTGTAGGCCATCATGGCAATAGGTAATAAGTCACACCATTTGTTCTGCTTGCTTGAGGTTATAGCATCTCAACCATTGCTCCAAAATTTGGTTTATTCATTTGGTTTGGCTATCCAATGGTGGGTATAAGCTGTAGAACGGCACAGTTTCATCTTGAGAATGTCACACAATGCGTTCCAGAACTTCAAAGTAAATTGGGGGCCTTGGTCCAATATGATTTCCTAGGTAATCCATGTTTGCTAGATACAAACCAATTCTCCAGGAGGGCCATTTCTCTAGCCATAGTTCTTGTGGTGCAGGGGATAAAAGTGGCGAACTTTGTGAAGCAATCCACTACTATTATCAATTCATATCCATTTGACTTTGGTAGTTCAACAATGAAGTCAATTGAAATTGAGCTCCATGGAGAATCCGGTATCTGGAGGGGTTTCAAGAGTCCTTGGGGCTTCTGTCAAGAGGGTTTGTTGCGGATACAATCATTACAAGTTTTTACGTATGATTCAACCATAGGAACTAGACCTTTCCAGTTTTAGTCTCTGCAAATGAGTTCTTTGGTCTTGCAAATCCCCGGGTGTCCTGCTACCAAGTCATTGTGGTAAGAGGAAATTACCTTGAGTTGAAGATCTTTGGAGGGTACCCACACGGCGTTGTGGTACATGATAGTTTCCTGGAAGACACTAAATGGTGTATTCCAATTTTGGTTTAGGTCAGAGATTCTCACCTTCTTCTGTTCCTGGAGATTTCTGGTCAGCAGCAGAGAATCATTGATTCAAGAAGAGATGTAGGCAAAAGAAGACTTTGGGAGCATTGTGTGGGTGTTGAGTCTTTCCATTTCCTTGGTGGAAGGTTTATAAATTTGGGTTTTGAGACAAGAGATTGGGGACATGATTGAGTTTTCCAGCCTTGTATTCAATTTGGAAGTTGAATAGACTGAGGTCTTGCATCCATCTTTCCTGTCTAGCGTTTAACCTCTATGGAGACTTGAAATATTCTAGTGTTTTGTGGTTGGTTATGATAGTGATTGGTGCTTGGGTGCCTGCAAGTAAGTATTGCCAGTGTTTGAGGGAATTGACAATTGCCAGCATTTCCTTATTGTAAATTGGGTAAGTCAGTTGTGCTTCATTTATCTTTGAGCTATAATAGCCCACCAGATGAGCTATTCCATCCCCCCTTCCTGCAGGAGTTGGGCTCCAATTGCAAAGTCACTAGAAACACATTCTAAGATGAACAGGAGTTTTGAATTGGGGTGTCAAAGAACCGCAGGATCCAAAAAAAGTTTTTTCACTTCTTTGAATGCCTTGTGGGAGGCGGGGGACCATTTGAAGGGTCCTGATTTCGTCATGTTGGTCAGAGGTTTCAATACTCTGCTGAGATCTGGGATGAACTTCCATAAGAAATCAATTGAGCCTAGGAAAGACTGGAGCTCCTTTTGGAAGTGGGTTTTGGCCAGATGCAAATTGCTTTGAGATTGTCCGGAAAGATGGCGTGACTATCTTGAAATATAATGTTGCCTATAAACAAGACCTCAGTCTGCAGAAATTCACATTTCTTTCTTTTTAGGCAAAGGTTGTTGTCCCTAAGGCGTTTTAGAACTCAAGAGACATCTCTCAAGTTTAATTTTTCATTGGGGAGAAAACAAGAATGTTGTCTAGGTAAGCTACACAACACACTCCTATGAGATCACCAAGAATCAAGTTGATTGTTTGCTGGAATGTGGC
>CAOJZF010000032.1:0-17501 GCA_948465475.1 Thalpophila matura
GGTAAGACCCACTTTTAATTCACCGATCAACGCAGTAACGAGCATATTTTTTCGTGATGTCATAATATTACCATTATACTATCTAAAAATTCATTAGTTTGAATTTGATAAAAGTGTTTTAATTTACAACTATACCTAACTTTGAGGTATTCAAATTAGTTTTATCTATAAATTGGTTCACTGTTTATATCACTTCAATCTGATCAATACATGATGTTTTCGGCTAATAAAGCGGTAACCTCGATAATGAGATCCTAATTACCTGATTAAGAGTGTGGGTCTTAACCAATATCTAGTGTACTTTTAATCCAGTCGTCAATCGCTACTATCCACTTTATTTCTCCGAACAACGCAGTAAATAATATCATTTTTTTAATTTGTCAAAATACTATTATCATACTATCAAAAAAGCTCTAATCATATGATAGAAAAAAAATACTCAATATATTAACTATAACTAGTTCTGATCTATAAACATCAATACTATATTGCAACTGAGAATTTTTATAACAAACTTCAATTTGATAAGTATGGAGTGTTTTAAGAATCTAATGCGATAACCTTGATAAGTGGAGCCTAATTTCCTAAATGAGAGTTGGATAGTAGCGATTGTCGACTGTAAACATTATTACAATGATAAATCGAAATAGAAGAAGTAGGATATGGCCATGGTTGCTAATGGGATGATTTCTCCGGCTTGGGATCCATCCTATCGTCTTCTACTATTCAGAATTCGAATAAATTTCCTCTAATAAAGATCAAAGTTTTAGATGTTCTCTTTTCAAGTTGAACAATAGAAGTAACTGAATTCCATTTGTTTTACAAAAATTGTGAAAATAGAATTACATGATATGATCGTATCGAACCCTAACCCTAAATTAAGACTATCACTAATATTAAAATTACTACCGTACCACGTGACTTTTTTTTTAACCCACCTCGCCATTCTTACCATATTGACCGTCACTACCTTCCTCCATTCACCCTTCCCCCTTAACCCTCCAAAAATCTTTCCCCAAAATCAAAATTCATCTTAAAGCTCCCATCGCCATACTCTTACAACCTACCAACCCTATCTCTTTAAGAACCTAAAATCTCTTCAAAATTAACATCACCCCCTCACCTCACATCTCCAAGAATTTAGTATAAAATTTCAGTTTATGTTAAGAAATAGAAAGTGATAAGCTAAGATTAGATGTATAGTCTTGGGGTTTGCTAAAAATCTTTATATATAAAATATTTAGGGATGAAAGGAAAGTTGAATGTCAGGTATAGAGTTGGGAAGAGAATCTTGTTCAGAAGGAAATAAGATGTTGATCATGAGGGTATTAATTAATTATCTATGATAGTTTAACTGGGGTATAGGAAGAGTGTGATCTCCCTATAACCCCAAAACCCTATCTCATTGCTCTCTCAAATCTATCTCACTTCATCTATCCATCCATCTTATCCCCTCTCCTTCCCTCAATCACCTTCCTAACCTTATTGAGACACCAGCTTCTATAAGAAAATTTTGATTAATCCCATCTCACCCCTTTCACAAAGAAAAAATATTTAGCTAAATTTTATCTTTCATAGCCTTCTTTTGATAAACTAATAAGGTGTTTAAGGCTTGTTTTGTGTTGGTGATAACTTTTTTTAGGGTGAGAGGGGGGGTTGATGGGAGGGAGAGATGGAAAAGTTAGGGTAATGTGAATACTGTTGATATGCAGTTAGTTGAATAAAATATAGAGCATCAATAGGATTAAAAATATTCTTTAAAGTCAAGTTAAGTTTCAATTTCTATAGATGTTTTTGATTAGAGAATTTGTTTATTCTTCCTATAATTTAAGTTCCCTGTATATGATTGTTTTTCACATTTGGAGAAAAGATTGTAGTTGAATGAGTTATCAAGTATGGTAGTATTTATCTAGGAATCTTAGGTATTATGGTATTAAATTATACTCATAAAGAGAATAATTATGTTATAATATTTTTTAAATTAAAAATTAAAAATTTTTTGGTGACCCTCATCAAAAAAAACGTGCCTCAAGAAAACTTCATTGCAAACAATTTATTTCACAACTATTTAGACAACCTGTTAAGGAAAATGGTAGTGGTAGCCATATAGATAAAAGTAATGTAATTTGTTACCCTTGTATCACTCTTTTAATTAAGTAGAAAATTAAAGCTCAGGTTTAGAAACATTATAGTAAATTAGAATGCAAAAACATCTTGAGGACTTGAGTGATTGATATATAAACAATAATAGATTGTTCTTTAGAATATCTCTTATCTAGATTAGCTACCTAAATAGGAAAGTCATTATAGATCTAATTGTTCTTATGATGTTCATGATCTTTAGAGAGATATAAAGGACCACAAGAAGAAGTTTCATATCTGATTATTAAAAAGCAGTATAATTAATAAAAACAATAGATATGATACATTTAATATGAAAAATGTTGTGAGATATAAGTATGCAAACAATAAAGTGCAAAACAATAGATTTTATATCTATCAACAATATACAGTTCATCCTAGAAAGCTGAGAACAAGATCTTTCCATTGATTAAATTATGTAAAAAGTTTTATTGTTACTGTCTAAATGGAGTTATGAAGCAACAAAGTAAAGTTATTCCCAGACTTTATGAACCTAAAAAAAGTGTAACATCTTGTAAATTTGTATATCTGTCTTGTGAAAAAGACTATGAACATAAGTATAAATTAGAAAGCCAACATTGAGAGCTCTTAAATGAGAGTTATACTATGTAAAGTTGTTTTGTATGAAATTCAATTCAGAATAGATGGAGGATAGAATAATAATCTATCAAGAACTTTGTCTTGACTCTGGAGAAACCTTCTCTGGAATCATCATCTTCAAGCAGTTCTGAGAAACATTTGATGCTTAACTGCCAACACTGCCTAGAAAATGATTCATCTGCAGACTACTTTGCTCAGGAGAATAAGATCAAGCAGGAACCCCTTGAAACTGGTTGATTTGATTGTTATACGGCTTACACTCACAAACCTTTGTTTGATGATTGATCCACCTACAAACCAGTCAAGTTATTTAAAAAATTCTTATTTTCCCTTTCTAAGTAGTTGTATATAAGTCTTTTCAATGAATAACAATATCTCAATAGATTTTCTTTATTAAAAAACATATCTATACTAATGGTAAATCATACCTTGGGAGTTCCCTTTATTGTGCCTCTTCCCAAAGTGAAAACACCATTACTTTTTCCATACCACCCAATACGCCTATATGGTATATTTTTACCTATCTCCTGGCTTGCATAGTTCTAGGGTTAAACACTTCAACTTAATAAATTCCTTACAAATGATCATCTCTGCTTTGGTTCCAATTGTATCTGGGACCCTCATCAACCATCTCATAGGAGACTACAAGTTTGGTGACTGGAAACCTCTGGCTATCCTTTCCCTTGAATAACTTATCTCTAAATGTCTCTTCTCTTTCTACAATCCCAATAATCCCTTTGGGATCTATCTCATGGCAATCAAGGTTGAGCAAAGCCTCTCTGGCCCAGAAGATACCACCCAAAAACCAACATAAAACCTGCTAGAAATGATTCCCCATCTTATGGTTATTGGTCTTGTTCTCTTCTTAATCAACTACATTCATCAACTCTAGTGTGATGTCTTGAGGAGAATTTGCATGTTACTTCCGCTGTTATCCAGATCTCTATAGTACCAAATTTGGTTGCCCTTCCTTTGGTTAGCCTGTTTCTCACTGCTATTTTAGGACAGTTGTTCTCCATCCCCTCTATTCTTGCAGTCATGTATCCAGAAGCACATCCAGATTCACAGGTGGCAAAAGGCAGAGTCATACAGAAGTTCCTCCAGTTCCTTGGAGTTCCCCTAGTCCTCTAGCTCCTATTGGCTTTTGGAATGAGCCCTGTTTCCACCAAGGACATCCTTCTGCTTGTAATTAAAGAAGATCCTCTGATATTTAACAGTTGTTTATACTAATTTTTTCCCTTATTTATGGTTTCTGCCATGGTATTGCCTTGTCTCACCCCCTTTTTGGGAAGATACTGTCTGTTTGGATCAGCTCTTGAAATTCTCCTGTGGGGATAACCCGTCTTTTTGGGCATCTGTGGGTCTAATCTTGAGGCTCTTGTCTTCTGTGCTTCAAAATCAATATTGGGAAACCTCCCAAGTTTTCATACAATCTAGAAGGATGGCAAGCTTATTTAATGAGGATGCTTGATTTGCAACATATTAATGATGTGCAGTAAGATGAGAACTAGTTTTAAAATATTTGAAGCAGATAAATGTGACTTTCAAATGATCCTAATACCACTATGTACTAGATATTATAATCTAAGCTATATGAATATTAAAATTTTAGAAGATAAGAGGGATCAAAGATAATCCAAACTTAAGAGATGAAGGGTATTACTGATAAAACTGTGAAACAACTTAAATGCTCAAGTACTGAACCTGATTAGGACTGCAAGTACTCTAATTGAAAAGGGGAAACAAAGCTCTCAAATGTGTCTAAGACGATTATAAGTTGTATATGAGATTTGAAAAGGTGATAAGATTCAAAGTGGCTTTGAAAATTAGTTCAGAAAAATAATGAGACTGGGATTTAAAAAGCATTTCACAAGAGAAGGAAGATTGATCCATCTATTTTTAATAGATAATGATGAAGTGAAAAGAGATTTATAAAATTATAAAAAGATGCATTATCTGGAAGATCATATAATAAGAGCCTTGGAAAAGAGTTGAAACTAATGATCAAGGGTTTAATTAAGAACAATACTATAATTGAAGTTGGTAAATTTTGAATGTTGGATATTTATGGCTTTTTGCTTTAGAAATGAATTATGAGAATAGGAAATAGCATGGGATCATTAGATTTCATTATTCACGTTGAGTTACCAAAAAGATTAGCTTATAGTGTAAAAATACAATAGGACAATATTATAATTTAAAGTACAGAGAACAATAGTAAGATAGGTTGGTTTAGTGTGATAGTTGATTTAATGATGGTTTAATTGGACATTTGGATATTGTAGTGGTGATGGTCAAGGGTTAGCCTAATCAAAACCTTGTTAGAGGCATACAGAGGAGGAGGAGAGCAAGAGGGTCAATATGGTTGAGGGGGGGACATGCAAGGAAAGGTCCCTTGGATGTATGCCAACTCTTGGGCGTAGAATCTGGGATGGAGATTCTGGAAAATAAGAAGACTAACACGGAACCAGGACAAAAGGATCCAGGTACAAGGACAATGGGGACAATGGATAAGGGACAATCATTGTTGAAGGAGGTATAAAAATGAGAGAAATGAGAGGATAATAAACATCCTTTTCTGATTGACTTTTTAACATTACTTATTTACTTTGACTTTAAAACAAGACTACCTCAGTGCTTATTTTTTGGAATATTGATTTGTAATTAAAATAAAAAGTGTGCAATGAACAATGGACTCAATAATCATGACCCTGTTTTGGCAGCAACCATTGACCAAATGATTATTAAAACGCGTGGAGGCCCTTTAAAAACCAGTTTTAAACAAATGCAGATATATGTGACCTTGTTGACCAAAGAAGAAGGGGATAAAATTATTGCTTATATAGCTGGAGACAATACATGGATAGCTAAGTGGGATTACCAGCATTTGTTGGAGGTACTGCAATATGTAGCCACTCTTAGAGTGCTTGCTGCCAACATTGAGCCCAATGTGGGGGGCATTTTGAGAGAGCAGTTCACAGAGCTGATCTCAACGGCCAAAATGCTATTAAGGGTACTACCTAATCTGGGGCACTACCATGGAGAGGAAGAAAAACAATATCAATTTATGGAGTCCTTTAAAGTCCATACACAAGCAATACCGGAAAAAGCTTGGATCAAAGCCTTTGGAGCCTTTTGTGGGCCGGAGGTACTGTTCTAGTATCAATTGCAGGAAGCTCAGAATTGAGAAGTATTTGAAACCAGTTTCAAGAAAACCTTCTGAACCATTATGCGGCCCAAATAGGCATTCTTCTTGGCCAGAAGACTCAAGCAAGATGAGAATGAGAAAATCCAGCTGTATATATTCTAGTTGAAGGACTGAGAAGAAACTTCAAAGAAAGAATCTTAGATAATATGGCAATAGGAGCCTTCATGGAAGGGGCAAGATCAGATGTGAGAAAACACTTTTTGCAAATACTTGAAAAAAGCCTAGCATGGGGAAAGTTCTTAGAAAAGGTCCAGCGGTTGGACAACTTAGAACCTTGAGAGGTACAGTACCAAGCCCATAAAAGGTCTGCATTAGAAATGGACAGCAAAGCAGAGGAGAATGTAGAAGAAAAACCAGGGCCAATGCCTCAGATCAAAACACCTAATTGGAAGGAGGAGATGAAACAGGCAATGAGAGATATGTTCAAAGAAACCTGGCAGGAGATAACATGTTTCTGATGTAAAAAAAGAGGACGCATTGCTTGGCAATGCAAAGAGAATAACAAAGAACAAAGCCAGGGAAAAGAAGGGCAGAAGTAGGGGAGAGGACTCTCACTCCCAAGAAAGAAGCAATACCTCAGGCATAATATAATTTAAGAGGAAGAGAGGTCCCCTCAATAGGCAAAGCTATTTGGAAGTATGGGAAAACCAAAGGAGAACTGAAGGAAAATACTCAAGGAGTTGAGGAAGAGGCCCTAAAGGGAAACTTGGGAGCTCCAAGTGGCTCAGAGGTATAGGTCACTATGACAAAAAAAAATTGGACAGGTTGGTTTGAGGCAGTAAGAAAGACCAGAAAGCTCAAAAATTGGCATTCAGAATGTTGCTGGATGCCATTAATCATAAGTGGACTAATGCCTCAGTGTCACAGTTAAAGGATTTTATGAGGACCAACCGGTGACTGCCATCATTGACACTGGATGCTTGGGGGTCATTGTATCAAGAGGGTGCATAAATGGTTGGGACTTGTGGCAGATGGGAAGATTGATTTTACTATTAGTTTGGCAGAAGTAATCACAGAGAAGGATCAGTATGTATTCAAGAAGCTCCAGGTGAAGGTGGGAAAAGCAAGTGTGTCACTACCTGCCATAGTAGTTAACAGAGTACACTTTGACCTGCTACTCAGCGTGAACTGGATACAAAAGACCAGGGCGCAGGTAGATCTCCAGGCCAGAGAGGTTAAGATGGCCAATAAGATTCTGAAGCTCAAATATTATTGAGGAGCCGGCGGATACTTAAGGAGGGCGGTTTACAGCTGCCAGACAGTACAGTTGGCCCCTAATGAAAAACAGGAAATCAGAGTAAAGCATAGTACATTGAAGGTAGGGGAAGAATGCTTGTTCACTCCATGGCAAAGGGAATTCAAAAGAAACTTTGTGACCCAAGTAGGAGAGCAAGGGAGAATGCATACAATTGCCTTGGAAAATAAATCCTAAAGCCAGAAGACCATTCAGAAGGGGGAGAGGGTGGGGAATCTAGTCACATGGGGAAGGGTTCAAATATAATAAAGAACTTCCCCAAATTTACTTTTCTTATGATTAAATTGACTTCAAAAAGGTAGTTGAACACTTAGGAACAGATGATTGAAGCAAAATGAAGAGAGTGCTAGAGAAATGGTCCCCAGTCATATCTAAGGGGAAACACAATGTGAGATAAACAATGTTCAAGTATAAAATCAAGTCAACTAGGTGGAATCTTGTAAAAGGGTACACCCCACGGCAGACCCCAGCAATGACCAGGGCTATAGAGGAGGAGTAAGCTAAACTAGAGTGAGCCGGATTTAAAGAACCCTC
Source organism: Thalpophila matura (assembly GCA_948465475.1). Classification (NCBI taxonomy): domain Eukaryota; kingdom Metazoa; phylum Arthropoda; class Insecta; order Lepidoptera; family Noctuidae; genus Thalpophila; species Thalpophila matura. The sequence goes on from CAOJZF010000032.1 coordinate 7,740, forward strand.
CAATAGCCCTTTTGTGTCCCCCACGGTCTGTGTACAGAAGAAGGATAAGACCTTGTGGGTATGCATAGACTTTAGAGGTATAAATTGTGATATTGTGAACAATGCCTATCCCATGCATTGGATTAATGACCAGCTGGAAGCAATGGGCAGAGCCAGGTTCTTTGTTACCATTGAACTTACCAAAAGATACCATCAGTTACAGTTGGATGAGTTGTTGAAGGAATTTATGGCCTTTGCCACTCCTAGAGGATTGTTCCAGTGGCTGGCACTACCAATGGGCATGAAGACATTGGGGGCAGTATTCCAACGGATGTTGGACAAGCTCTTCATAGACCCAACTCCCCAATGTGTGGTTGTTTACATCAACAACATCACCATTTTTTCTAAGAGTATGGATGAGCATGTCCAGGATGTCAAGGAAGTGTTGGAACAGTTGAGCCAGGATAAACTAAAAATCTACCTCAACAAATGTTTCTTTGCCCATTCCCAGGTGGCAGTGCTGGGGCACCTGATCTTGGAAAAAGGGATTGAACCAAACCTGGACAAAGCAGCGGCTATAAATGAAACGGGGTCCCCAGGAGACGTCACCAGAGTAAAATTGATATTAGGAACAGTGAACTTCTACTGGAGGTTTATAGCAAACTGTTCAAGGATAGCCAAACCTCTAACAGCCTTAGTGAGAGGAACTTGGAAAAAGTTGTTTGAGTTTGTGTGGGGAGAAGAGGAGCAGGCCAGCTTAGACCAGCTGAAGCAGGCATTAAGTACAGCACTGTTCCTCCAGTACCTGAGATGGACCAAATCTTCTGGGTAGAGACAGACGCCAGCAGCCAAGGGTTAGGGGCAGTATTGAATCAATAGAACCCAAATACTCACAAAAGAGCACCAATAGCATATGCCAGCTAAACCCTGACCCCAGCAGAAAAAAATTACTCCACCATCAAACAAAAAGCCCTTGCAGTGTTATGGGCTAATTTTACTTTGAGTCATACATTTATGGCTCCCACTTTAAGGTGATTACCAACCACAACACATTGAAGGCCTTGCAGTTTAAGGCCAAACTAAAAGGGAGATTGTATTGATGGGCAGAGACACTTATGGGGTACAATTTTGAGATAATCTACCAACCAGGGAAAATGAACGTGGTGGCTAAAATGCTATCAAGACAAGCCTGTGCCATCACAAGGGAAGATTTGGATAGCCCCGGAGGACCAGATACCACTCATAGAGCGGATCTACCACACCACAAGTGGACACTTAAGGAGGGATAAGCTATTGGGTATGGTGAGAGAAAGGTACCAATGGCAACACATGTATTTGGATATACTCAAAGTGATTAACAAGTGTCCCATGTGCAACTGGTTAGTGACATGGGTAAAGTATCAGCCGCTGAATCCAGTAGAAGCATTTTACCTGTTTGAAATGGTTTCACTGGATCCTGCCAAATTCACATATGCCACCAGGAAAAAGGGATTTTCTTGGTGGCTGTGGACCAGTTTATACAGTGGGTGGAAGTAAAGGTGGTTGAGAACAAGACATTGCTGGCCGTGGAGGCCTTTGTAAAAGATTTGCCATTTACCGCCACAGGTGCCCAAGAAATACAAACTGATAGAGGGACTCCATATGTAGCACAGAATCTGAGACAGATGTTCTTAGAGTTCAACATACAACATACAACATAAGGTGACAGCGGCTTACCACCCGTAAAGCAATGGGTTGGTAGAAAAAATTATTAAGACTATTAAAGGGTTGGTGTCCAGGGTAAATATGGACATAGGAGGGTCGTGGAAGATGGCCCTACATATAGCAGTAGGAGCATATCAGTTGGTCCCTCATTGAGCACTGGGTTCTCCCCATTTAAAATGCTATATGGGCAAGAGGCAGTTGCCGCAGAAGAGATACCCCACATGGTGTTCAAGAGTGATGACAAGTACAACCAGGCGGCAGAGGCTCACCTGGAACAAATGTTAAGGGTACACAAGAAGGCCTTACAAGACAGCCAGGAGTATCAGGGATTAATAAGAAACTGTTTTGATAAGAAGAAAGGCAAGTGGAGAAACCAGGAAGGGTACAAAGAAGGGGGCCTTGTATAAGCAGACGTGAGGAAGATGGCAAAAGCCAACCAGGGTGGCAAACTGGAGTGGTGTGGGCTGTGTTGGATCAAGCAAGTGAGCCTTAGATTGTTACATGATGTAAAATATTGGACAGGAATGTCCACCATGAAGTTTACCCAAGTATACCCCCAATTCCTCAAGAGGTTCCAAGGAGAGTTGGGCTGATGTCCCATGGCCCATAGAGAGGCCTCAGAACGTGGTTGATGATCCCTAAGGTTTGTTGTATTAGTGACAGTCAAGGGGAATCCTAATCAGAACCTTGTTAGAGGCACACAGAGGAGAAGGAAAGCAAGAGGGTCAATATGGTTGAGGGGGGGACATGCAAGTAAAGGTCCCTTGGATGTATGCCAACTCTTGAGTGTAGAATCTGGGATGGAGATTTTGGAAAATAAGAAGACTAACACGGAACCAGGACAAAAGGATCCAGGTACAAGGACAATGGGGACAATGGAGAAGGAACAATCATTGTTGAAGAAGGTATAAAAATGAGAGAAATGAGAGGATAATGAACATCCTTTTTCTGATTGACTTTTTAACATTACTTATTTACTTTGACTTTAAAACAAGACTACCTCAGTGCTTATTTTTTGGAATATTGATTTGTAATTAAAATACAAAGTGTGCAATGAACAATGGACTCAATAATCATGACCCTATTTTGGCAGCAACCATTGACCAAATAATTATTAAAACGTGTGGAGGCCATTTAAAAGCCAGTTTCAAACAAATGCAGATATATGTGACCTTGTTGACCAAAGAAGAAGGGGATGACATTATTGCTTATATGGCTGGAGACAATGCATGGATAGCCAGTGGGATTACCAGCCTTTATTGGAGGTACTGCAACATGTAGCCACCCCTAGAGTGCTTGCTGCCAACAGATATTGAAGTCACTAGTCTTTAGAGTTATAATTTTTAGTATCAAATATGCTATTATAAAAATGAGATTTTCCTCTCTATAAAATACCAATATGACTCTGGCTATTGAGGAATCCTAAAAAATAAAGCCTTTATAACTATTGCCTTATACCACCAGTCATACATCAAAGTAAATTGGATGATGAGGGGTTCAGATAAAATAAATAGGTTCATATTGTGTAGATTATAACTGCTAATAGTAGATCAATCTATGCTAACTGTAGTTGTTAAGTGATATTAGTAAAAATTTAAAGACTCTTTATTTTGACAAAAGACTATTTCTAGTCTCCAGATTTCAAGATAACTTGAGGTAAGAAAAAAGAACTGGAAACACATTTTGGGTAAACTAATTTAGATAGGATGAACTAAAAAAAGAGCTTATTAAAGAGATTAGTAATCAAACCATTATAATATGAGTGTGAAACTTCCACAGAGATGCTTTCTTAATGGGCTGGGTCTTGATGTGGTCACTAGTATGAGGACTAGTACCAAAGGTTCTCTTCTGTGGATGTTCCTGTTTTCTAGCTAGTTCTAGCTATATATTTCCTTATGTTAGTCTTGTATTAAGACTTAACTTGGATATAATCAAAAGGTAGCTGTTGCTAGTGAAGAGAGATAAGACTGTATATTTATTTGGGAGTAAACTTTATTTAATGATTCCAAAATATGACGATTATTTTGAAGGAAATAAGGGGGGTTTTTATAGTTGAAGGGAAGGGGAATCCAGGCTTTGAAATATTTAGTGAGTTACTGTGTTGAAGACTTAAGTTCCCTAGTCTGAATAGTACCATAACATAGTAATTATCAAAGCATCTTATCATTATCTTGATTTTAACCAGTCTTGAGTATTTGGGATTTTAGTGTAATCTTGTTGAGGATGCTTATAGGAATAAGCCATCATTGGTACTTGGGTTGTCATCCTTTAGGTTTGGCTGGAATAATATTTGTTGATAAGATTTAGCCTAGACTGAAGTTATAATCATTCTAGTAAATAGGTGCGAGTTCTCATCAAGGATCCAAATAAAAGCAGGGAGTCAGTGAGAATTGAGCTTATTGTATGTTCTTGCCAAGAATCAAATGTATTGGTATTCCTTGCCAAGAGCATGCTTGTAATTAGTAATTGTTTGATTTGGTTGATAATAATTAGATTCTTGCCAAGAATAGGTAATTGGCTACATCCTTGCCAAGTCTGTCATCTATAATTATTAACTAGTAAAATAAGACCAGAATTAAATACCTTCAATCATAATGATCCTTATCATTATTAATTGATTCAATATAAGACCATGTATTATTTCGCCTGAACTAAATATTATGGAAGTTGATTATTGGCCTTCATCATATGGTTGGATCTATTAGATGGATCAATTAATGGGATTATTTAATCCTTATTAGTTATTTAGAACAATGGCTTAAATTATTGCCTATGCCTAAGATATTTTATACTACTTATTATAATCACGTAGGCTGATCATAATATTTAGAAATAGGCACAAGTGTAGCTTGTAAATATTTCACATTCCCCCCCACATGATTAGTCTATGGGGTGAAGATTAATAGTTATAGAGTATCCTTGGCAAGATTCCATTATAACTTTTAAACCTTTTGCTATTTGAAAAATGAACCCCTATGGCAATTTGAACACTATAAACAAATTTGTAACCTGTATTTTTGGTTCCATTCAGGAAGATGAAGCCAACAATATTGGTGTTGACTCTGCAATCCTTGATTTACTTTGACTCTCAGTTGTTATGTAAATACTAAAGTTCCTGTGGAGAAGCTAGGTCGCTTGGACATGTTTAGTGACAATGTCACTCACTTAGTGGTGTGTACTAGTCATTGGGCTATCTTAGACAAAGTCCATACTGTGGCTGCTTGTGAGGCGGCATCCTGTCCAACTGGAAGGGCTGGAGCCACTGCAACTGGCTCTGAGAGGGATCTTACCTGTCCTCCTATTTCTTAGTGGGCTGCACTGGAAGATGAAACGCTCAACATAGAGCAACCTATTGTCATCAATGGGGTGAAATATCCTTTCTTCTATGATGCTAGGGCACTGATGCGGGGAGTGAATTCCATTGTTCCTCTGGTGTTGCGTCATGGGGACCAATGTGCAGAGTTTTTATTTCTCCTCAGTAAAGTTAACAAATTTGTTAACAATAAACTTGGGGAGAGATTAAATCTCTATATCACTGCTCAAGGTCTGGAATTAGCAACTTTGGACTATTGTCAAATGGTATTTGATGAGATGCCTTGGTTAAATATCCCTGATGTTCCTGGGACAGATGACTATGCTGTTAGTCAGAAAGTATTTCCTTTCCTAAAAACAGTATTTTGTCTATGGGGTTTACAAACCAATTCTTCTTGTTACTTCATTTTAGAAATGGGTAACAAATCTTGGTACAACAGTACTAGTCAAGTGACTAATCTGACTGGTGTGGCTTACGGTTTCCTGGCAGAAGGGTATAACTAATTTGTCATGGTAACTATGTGTATCATAGGTCATGCCATCTTCCATTTGGTGAACCAGCCTTATACCTTGGAGGAGGATATTCCTGGCCTGTGGCAAGCTGCAATTCACTTAATAGGTAGTACTTGTGTTCCTATGCAAGGTCCATACAAGTATGTGGAAGACTTTGCAATGGATTGTTTAATTCTTTCTGGCTGTTTTTTGGTAGTTCAGAATACATACTAACTGTCTCTCCAGAAGAACAATATAATTCTGCCTATAGTCCAATTTCTCTTGTCTGTCTGTTCAGGTGCGTTGCTATTGTCTTAGTGCAATAGTTGTGGTGGCTTGCTTGCATCACCAAATAGATAGAGATGCTTGGCTCCAAGAGGAGACTGAGGATGGGATTCCTATAAGAGATGGTTTTGCCCAGAGTGGATAGTACTTCAACGAGTTAATCAGAAAAAGTCAACACCTGTGGCCATAACTAATTTTTATCATCAGGAGATGGAAGAACAGAGACAAGGGAGACAGTGTTGCCAAAGAACCAAATAAAGTCTTTATTTCATTCATTCCTTCTTTTTATTTTTTAGTTGTTTTAACTATTATTTGTCAAATATCTAGCATGTACTCTGTTAACAAGCTGACCAGTAGAGACATCCTTTAGTGTATAGTTAAATTCTCTGGTCTTCTCTATAACTTCCATAGGTCTATTCCATAGGGTGGATAATTTGTTAATTCTTTCAAATCCTCTGTTGTGGTAGAACATTACTTATTCTCCTACCAAGAAGGATCCTAGGGGATGTCTAGACAGAGTAGCTTTATCATGGGCTTTTGTCTTCCGTAATAATAGATTGGAATAGGCCTCTGTTTATAGATTTACTAGTGTAGTACATAGTTGTCTTAAGTAATTGTAATAGCTTAGGGTATTAGATTCCTGGATTAATGTGTACAGCAATGGCAATAAAGCTGGTTACCAACCATATAGTAGTTGGAAAGGAGTATTTTTAGTAGATGAGTGGTAGCTTACATTGTAAGCAAAAACAGCTGATTGGAGGTGATTATTCCAATCACTGGGCTTGTCTACTACTGACTTTCTTGAAATCCTTTCTAGAGTAGCATTAACTCTTTCTACTGTACCAATAGATTCTGGATGGTATGGGGTAGTTAATACTCCTCTAATTCCCATCAGATAGTTCAGCTTAGGTAGGACTCTACCTGTAAAGTTGGTGGCATTGTCAGTTAATAAGAACTGGGGTCAGCCGTGCCTATGTATTATTTGTTCTTGTACAAATTTGGCTACAGTTCTTGCTCCTAATTCTTTTACTGCTTGAGCTTCTACCCAATGTGTGAGGTGGTCTATGGCCACTCTTATATATTTCACACCAGTAGTACTTGGTGGAAGTGGTCTTATTAGATCCATAGATACAGTGTGCTATGCAAATTTAGGTTTAACTAACTTATAGGTAGTTGATGGTTTAAATCTGACCTCTGACTGACAAACTAAACAATAATTGATATATTCTGTAACATCAAAGCTGATGCTTTCCCAGTAATAATCTTTCTTTATTTGTTCCATAGTCTTAAGTAAGCCTTCATGCCCAGTGAGTAGGTGTGCTACTTTTATCACTTCAGGTCTGTTGGATGGTTTTATAAAGAGATACAATTTCCCATCTAACTCTTTGAACAATTGTCCCTTATTATAGGTAGTGTTTGCAGATAGTTTATCCAGGATCTATTTGATCTCTGGTAGTTCATAATCCCACTCCTTAGGTTTATTGATCAGGTCATAAAGACTATCTGCTTCTAGTATAAGAGCATGGAAAGTAGGCAACTGAGTGTACTTCTCCTTGATCATTGATCTGGGGTATAACTCCACCTATAGCTGTCAAAGAAGATGTAGCCTTTCTGAGCCGTCCAAGGATTTGCCAATTGGCTAACCTCCATGGATTACAGTACATGCTGATTACACAAGGTAATCCTCAAGACCTTTGTTCACAATGGCTCCGTAAAGGTTTTACATCTAGTTTCTTTTCATCTGTTATGATGCTTTTATGAATCTTATTATTTGATCCTTTTACACCCACAGTCAATGAGATTCCCTAGTATGACCTTTTATTCTTTGATGTCTAGTTTCTTCTGATCTGAGACAGTGAGTTTCCCTAGTATGACCTTTTATAGGTTTGCATCTAGTTTTTTCTGATCTGAGACAGTGAGTTTCCCTAGTATGTCTTACCAATAGTTAGTGTCTAGTTTCTTCTGATCTGCTATTATTACAGTCAGTGAGATTCCCTAGTATGGCCCTTGGATTGCCAGTGTGGAACATAAGTCCAGGGGACACCCATAGCTCCTTGAGTGTTTTAAGCTCTGGATTGGTAAGATATTCATGTCTTCCAGAAGGCGGATGCAAGGTTAGTCCAGTAGAGGTAATCTTTTGGCTCCAACAACTTGTAAGCCTAAGGTCTTGTAGCCCTTTTCTCAGGTGTCAGAAAGTTATCCTAAAAATGGTTGCTGTGGTGATCTTGTCACAGCAAGTATTCCTTGACTAGTAGTAGAGTGGATGGATTCATTAGTGGAGTCTGCATCACCAGTGACATGAGACCTTATTAATAGAGGTTGCTCTTTTCCACTAAGATCCTTCAGATCCTTTTATACTACAGTTATTAGGAACATAAAAAAAAGGGAAAAAAAGATATATTATTTTTTTATTATAATTCTTCCTTCTTTGAAGGGGTATGACTTTCCTGCTTTCTTCTTTTCTTCTGGCAGTCTCTGGTCTTATGACCTTTTACCCAACAGTACTCACAGTAGTTTCCAGGTTGTGAATATCTTTTCTTGGGCTTATTCCACTGGAACTGATTTTTGGCAGGTCTAAAAACGGGTTTGTATCCATGTCCCCACACATATCTTGAGTCATTGCTAGGATGGGTGTCTTCATTTGACAACTCTTCACTGGAAGAGAAGTCAGAGCCACTGTTGTAGGGGCAGTATCATGTTTGTGCCTCCTACTTTTCTTTCTTGGTAGGTTCTCCTTCTGGGCCTTCTTAGAGGGGTTCTTCTTTGGATTGAAGTATTCATCATCATAGAAGTTGTAAGGCCGTTTTGGCTCAGGTGTTCCTGTTGTGTCCAGGACAAATTCATAACTGTCCTCCAGGTTCTTGACAATTCTCTGATCCATCTTGAACGTCCTGGTTATCTTCTTATAGGCCTTCTTGTTGTCTTCATATGTACTACCCCTGTAGTGAGCAACAATGTGAAACTTCCACAGAGATGCTTGCTTAATGGGCTTGGTCTTGATGTGGTCACTAGTATGAGGACTAGTACCAAAGGTTCTCTTCTGTAGATGTTCCTGTTTTCTAGCTAGTTCTAGCTGTATATTTCCTAATGTAGGTCTTGTATTAAGACTTAACTTGGATAGAATTCAGGGGTAGCTGTTGCTAGTGAAGAGAGATAAGACTATATATTTATTTGGGAGTAAACTTTATTTAATGATTCCAAAATATAATGATTATTTTGGGGGAAATAAGGGGGGTTTTTATAGCTGAAGGGAAGGGGAATCTAGGCTTTGAAATATTTAGTGAGGTACTGTGTTGAAGACTTAAGTTCCCTAGTCTGAATAGTACCATAACATAGTAATTATCAAAGCATCTTATCATTATCTTGATTTTAACCAGTCTTGAGTATTTGGGATTTTAGTGTAATCTTATTGAGGATGCTTATAGGAATAAGCCATCATAGGTACTTGGGTTGTCATCCTTTAGGTTTGACTAGAATAATATTTGTTGATAAGATATAGCCTAGACTGAAGTTATAATCATCCTAGTAAATAGGTGGGAGTTCTCATCAAGGATCCAAATGAAAGCGGGGAGTCAGCAAGAATTGAGCTCATTGTATGTTTTCACCAAGAATCAAACATATTGGTATTCCTTGCCGAGAGCATGCTTGTAATTATTAATTGTTTGATTTGGTTGATAATAATTAGGTTCTCACCAAGAATAGGTAATTGGCTACATTCTTGCCGAGTCCGTCATCTATAATAATTATTTAGTAAAATAAGATTGCAATTAAATAACTTTGATCAGAATGATCATTATTATTATTAATTAATTCATTATAAAACCATGTATTATTTCGCCTGAGCTGATTAATATGGCAGTTGATTATTAGCCTTTATCATGTGGTTGGATCTATTAGATGGATCAATTAATGGGATTATTTAATCCTTATTAGTTATTTAGAACAAAGGCTTAAATTATTGCCTATGCCTAAGATATTTTATACTAATTA
>CAOJZF010000033.1:0-11901 GCA_948465475.1 Thalpophila matura
TTAAGTCAACTATCATCAAGTCTAATGTGACATCATTTGAACTGACGATAGTACAATTGGCAAAAAACTTTCGTACCAGAGTCTACGAAACCCGAGACCAGGTAAATTATTGAAATTTTTCAATAATTTTAAATAGCTAAAATTCAAATTAAGGGACACACGAGCCATAAAAAATAGGTTTAATTTAATTTGTCTAATCTATGAGAAAAATTAACATAAATAATATTAATCATTGATTCTTCAGCATAAAGTTTTGATAACTTGTATAAAAAAAGGGATTTTTTTCTATCTTCCGTAACAAAATTCTATAACTGTATACTGAATGAGCTTTTATTAGGACCTGAGAAACTGTTATAGTCCACCAAGATCCAATAAATATAGTATCTTTTGAAATATGAGACATCTTCTTAGGCTAACTCTACAAAATTTAAATTGTGGTATTGAATAATTTTTGTGTTTGTTTACTTTAACGGAACAGTTTTGCTGACATAAGTTAACGAGAGCCTCAATTTATTATCTTAATCTTGACAATAGACCTGGTCTCCTATATTAGGGATCTTACGTTTCGTAGACTCCGGTAGGTCGACGTTTTTATAAATGATAGTGTGCATGACTTAAACTGGCGCCTTGGTCATGATTTGCACTTTATAATCATATTTTGTCGCTCTTATTCAGTAAATTTTGCAGGCTATCAAGCTTAAATTATATCATTCCAGTTCGAATTATTAGCCAATTAATTTAACGAATTGATGCACACCAGAACCGATCTACGAAAGTTTTACAGTCGACATTATATAAAGCCAACAATTTTATTTAAGAAATAAGCTCTCATTATCAAGATAGTTGAGTCTGATGCTGAAAGCACTTCATATTAATCAGACCGAAGTAACATAGAAAAGCAACGATATCAGATAAAAAACTAGAGTTTTTAATTCAAAACTAGGTATAATTTTTATGTCAAATATTTTTTTCTATTATATGATATTGTATCTTTGGATAGTGTGATGATATTGTTTTGATGATACTAAAAAAATCCTACTCTTTGCTGCGTTGAACGGTAATTAAAAGCTTATTAAAAGTTGGCTTTATCCAATGTCGACTGTACTCGATTCAGAATCTATCCGGTACTTTTTCGCTTTATAATCATCTAATTCCTAACGAGAGCTCTTATTATATGTCACTTTTCGCTCGATATTCATCCTATTCTTAGTTGGAACTGTCATTTAACATTTACTTGATACAATGTCGTCATTGATTGTGAGAGTGCTCAATCCAATCGTGACAAACTAGCTGAAATGGCTTTTAAAAATTCCTTATGACGCACTAGCATAGAGATCGCTTAATAAAAATGGATTTAAACTGACTAACAAAATCCTAGAATTGAAAATAAAAAAGTAGAGTCGAGGATGAATCTCGAACGAAAACTCCCATATATTGCTTGTTTCAATGTTGTCACTAATTGTTATTGAGCTTAATACAGATTGAGTAATCAATCTGAAATAGTCGCCTTATATTAATTATGACGCAACTTTATAGCTTCAACCAACAAAGATGGACTTAAATCGAGTAAATAGATTATAAAAATCATGTGTAGTATGAGAGTTTTCGGTGAACATGAGGCCAAAAGCAACATGTGGCCTCAAAGCCTGAATAACTATGAAGGTCACCCAAACTATAATTCTATATAAATAAGTTCGTGTTCTAAAAATTCCTGCGGTCATTTGCTTCATTACCGGGTGAATTTAGAAGAAATAATGTATCACTTTCAATAAATGGCTAGCAATTGAGTAAATATTTTTGTAGATCGGTTCTGGTGTGCATTAATGCGTTACATTATTTAACTAATAATTCGACCTGGAATGATATTTTATAGTCCTTATAGCTTGATAAATTTCTCCGAATAATAGCGATAAAATAGGACTATAGAGTGCAAATCACGACCAGAACACAAGTCTAAGTCATGCTCACTATAATTTATAAAAATGTCGATCTACGGAAGTATTTTACCAATTTTTGAAGATGAGCAGTTCAATGATTAGTTCTCCGCATTAAGTAAAATCTGGTCAAAATGGGGCTCAAGTCGGTGTCCTAAGACTGTAATCGGCTTTTAAGTTTACAATAATATAGTTGTTTGTCATAATGAATGGACTAAAAGTTGCCTTTGCAGCTTTATTTAAGTTTTAGAGGAAATAAAAATGCGGAGAATAACTGATCTACAAAAATTATTTGCCAAATGACTAAAAACTTTAGTAGATCGGTATTTTTATAATTGACACATAAAACTTGAAAGTGGGGCTCTGCTCGAGAATTACTTTTCATAATCTTTTGCTATCGATATTATTCGATAACTTCAGCAAGTTATCTTAAGCATCAAATTTAATCATTTCATCGATTTTCAAATCAATTATTTCAACATTGCTGCATGCCAGACATGATCTATGAAAGTTCTTGGCCAAATTACAGGTCTTGATATTCTATAGCCAACCCGCACTAATTGCGACAGTAAATTTAGAAACTAACCTTTCATTATAGAGATTAATACTAATTCTTGAAAGCTGAAAACGAGTAGATAAAGCCGAAACAGGAACAAAGTTGATCAATTTCTAAAAAATATTTCAGTATAGACTTCAAGACTATTCACCTTTAAGTTAAATATGTTTATTATTTGCAGTTATAACAAACGCTTTTTCGATAAGGTTTCGGTCTAATTTTCATTTTGTTACTAATATAATCCAAGAGTATAGTGGACTTGGAACTGTTTAGATAACGATAAATTTAAAAAGCAACAAATCAAAAAAACATAAATACCTGTTATCCATAATAAAACTATAATCGTTGATTTAAACATAACATTATGTTTTATGTTTATGTCAAAAGATAAATAAATAAAACTGATAAATCCATGCTCTGAAACATAATTTTTATCTCCCTTTAACTTATAGACTGATCATACATAATCCAAAATCAGTTTTGGCATTGTTTCCTGTATAACTCTCCGTACATAAGTTTCCTGGTTTTCTTCAAAGCTCCATATTTCAAAAGTACTGAAAAATAGTTTTCATTACTTATGGTACATTTTTTTTGCTCAACCTTAACTTATTGTCTAGTTTATACTCAAGGCAATTTTAGTTGTTAATTTTTTTATACCGTCCTAAAAGTTTATTATTAAAGCTTAGGTTTTAGATTCAATATTAATGATCTTCTTATATTTCACGTTAAGCAAAAAACGAGCCATATGTATTTCAATTTTTATCAAGATAGTTTCTTGGTATTCGATCAAGTAATAAATTCTAATCAGTCTAATTGAAAATATTATTTGACTCAAATATTGGGTCATCTCAGAATTGTGGGCCGTTTAGCCATTAACAAATGGGACTTTCCTTACGTAGATCGCTAGATTTGAAATTTAAGACGTGGTTCGACAACAAACACAAATCGCTATTTCTCGTGGTTGTTTCTCAGTGATTTTAAATTCGATAATGATAGTATATATTTCAATAGTGATAAGATAAACAATAGGATAAAAATTTGTAATTTGATTGTCGTATTTTATGTAAAGAAAGTGGAAACTGAATAAAATAAATATATTTCAATTTCGGTTTTGGATAAAATGTACACGGTTTTTGAAATTCAAAAGGCCATAGATGATGCGATAATCTAACAAAATATAGCTTCTACTGTCAAATGTGTCCGGTTGGGCGATCTACGTACGGAAAGTCCCAAATCATAATGGGACTTAATGTCGAAACGGCCTTTGATTTTAAGACAATCCAATATCATTTAGCCTATGATTTACATCCTCAAAATTATTGGCAAACAAAATATCAGATTAGATCTTGATATCATTTATTAAATTTAAAGAGAATCATCTACCAGTATTTTGGTATGGTAAGCCTACGACTCAAAGGCAACATTAAAAATATAAAACCAAAACAATTTAAACAAAACTTACTATAGGAAAAATTCAAATAAAATAGATTAATTAGTCCTTGGAATAATTTAACCAAGACAAAATTGTTTGTTTGCATCAACCAAATATTTAAATTGGTTGAATTGCGGCCTTATCCCCCCAGTTATAAATAGAAGCATGACACAAGAATAAAGTTGAACTCCTTTACAATCTATACTTTTATTGTGGAAATTTGGTTCTCATTATCAAGGTTATCTCATTTGATACTGAAAACAAGTCATATTGATCCAACTAAGGCAATATAAAAAACAAATAAGTTCTTATATAAAATATGTATCAGAACTTAAAGATTAGATATGTTTGTTATGTTAAACACTTTTTTATTATATGGTAATGGGTTTTTAGATAGTATGATGATGATATTTTGTAATGTAAAAAAATGATATTCTTTACTGCATTAGCTAGCAAACATGAGTGGAAAGTAGCAAGAGCCTACCGTGTTGGTTAAGCTTATCAGGTAATAAATAATTTTTGTAGATCAATTGTTCTCTGCATCATTCTTTAACTTCTCTAAAAGTTTAAATTAAGTTGCAAAGGCAATTAGTCCATTTATCATGGTAAACAGCCTGATTATTTTAGACTTTAAAGCCAATTATAGCCTTAGGATACCAACTAGAGCCCCATTTTGAGCAGATCTTAATTAATGCAGAGAACTAATTATCAAACTGCTCATCTTCAAAAATCATTAGACAGGCTTTTCAATCTTAAAATTTATTAATTTAATTACAAAAAATTGTTCTATTCAGTTTTGTCCTAGAAAAAAAACAAATTTAGAAAAAGCCACAGAGCGGCAATATGTCAGATTTACCATCCCAAAAAACCGGTAGTGGTTTGATATATAGAGTCTATCAATTTTATATGGTAGCTAGTATAATTATAGATAGATTATAATCCAACCATTTTATTATACTATCAAACTAAAAAAAAATTTCTTCTTTTTTAAAGAAAAATAGCAGATTAAGGTAAAGGGTAAGATTTCTCAATACTTATAAGCCATTACTGCTATTTTAAATTTAAATAAGTTTTATTATAGTTGACATCTAGATTCAGTACCATTAAAATATTATCACTAGTTTCAACTTTTTTTACCAATTATCTTTTCAAACTCACAATTAAGTTAATTTAGTATACCATTCCTTATAATTCTAAATGATTTGCTTAGAACAACAAAATGAACAGAAAAGTATCATCCATTCACTTTTAGTTTGTAAATGATTACTTGACACATTTAAAGTATTTCAAATATGATTCTTTATAAGACATATAAACTTCCATATGAGATAAAATCTAGGTAAAACTCAAGTATATAGATCATCTTAAATGGATAAGGTTTGCCTATCAATATCTTTTTTAATATAGCTAAAGAAGATGAGACCTTTTTATCTTAAATATATTCTTAAGAGATGATTTTTTTTATAAAGGGTTATAATTCAAATACTATATTATTCTTAGTTTTGTGAAAAAGGCTTTAGGTTGGGTTTAAAATAGAAAATCTAATTACAATAACTCACTATAAAGATGAACAATTAAATTTTAATTTTATCTATTCATTATATAATTATCAAAATAGTATAGTTTTATAGTGGCTAACTATTGTATCTCTTGATTAGTTTAATTTAAAATTGTATACAAATAATAGTAGTTTTATTGTATATAAAAAGGTGACTTGTCCCAGTTGGTTAGGGCGCCTAACTGGATTTAGCACCCCATAGGGGGGTTGTGGGTTTGATTCCCTCATTTGTCATAAAAATTGGAAAAGTCCTTAAAATATAAAAACCCATTACATGGCAAAAAATACCAAAAACCAGAACCTGCAAGGTGAAAAGCTACCTCAGAACAAAAAGTGCTACTAGGGCAACCCTGGGCCCCTATCCAAAAAAATCCCAAGGACCTCAGGGTTTTCTCCAGGCACTCTGGTTCCCTTAATAGCCTTCAAGGCACCGGTATTAGTTGTCCCCTGGTCACTTTGCCTAAAATAAATTTATTGTATATAGAAAAGATATAATAAACAATAGATATACATATTTTTAAATTTTTAAATGTTAAGTATAAATTACAAATAACTTATCTAACTTTTTTTAAAAAATAAATCTTAACTT
This sequence comes from Thalpophila matura, assembly GCA_948465475.1. Lineage (NCBI taxonomy): Eukaryota > Metazoa > Arthropoda > Insecta > Lepidoptera > Noctuidae > Thalpophila > Thalpophila matura. Next base: position 6,070 of record CAOJZF010000033.1, read on the forward strand.
TCATACTAGACAAACTCTGATAAGTCTTTATTTATATAGTTGTTGAATACCTACTACCTTTAGTTGGTTTTTTTTATAATTATTATAGCCTTTACTAGACTCTTTATATAGTCTTATATCTTTTAAAGTGAATAATCATTTTAAATCAATTATTCAAAGGAATAACTTTTTAGATCTGGAAATAAGTTGACAACAGGACTATCTATGATATAATCTACAAAATTTATATTACTTAGAGATATTAAGCCCTTAAATAAAAAAGATATCAAAATAAAGTTTAAGAAATAATATAAAAGATGTCTTGTAAAAGAACTTGTGTGGAAAAGATTTTTAACATGTCTTGAGTTTTTTTATGGATAATCTATAGTTAGTGAATGTAGTTTTTTAAACTTATAATTTTCTAATAAAATTAAAAACCCCAAAATCAAAACTGTTACTCTTATACAATGTTGTAGAAGAATTGTAGTTTTCCAATGAGGTGGAATAGGAGTCAGGTAGAGAGGGCCTCTAGGTTGAACCTAGTGATGGAAACAAGTTTGGGGTTTCCCCACAGGATAGATTGGATCAGTCCCCTAACAAGCAAAACCTACCTAGAAAGGTGGTCATCTAAGGGAGTAGCAACCCAAGGATAAAGAAGGCTACCAGGGAGACAAGAGTCTAAGGTCTCAGGATTAGGGGAAGGGGAGGCACAGAATCCTCCACATGTATCTTTATCCTATAGGCTCCAGGGATTATGGATAGGAGTTTGGACTGCCAAAGTCCTGCTAATGGTTAGAGTATATCTTCCCATGAGAATGCAGAGTCTAGAGCTGATGACATTAGGCTTACCAATCCTAAGGTAGTCTTGGGATTGAGGGTAAATATAACCTTTTGTAGCCCCTGCCCAGCCAGGATGATATCAGTAAGAAAACCTGATCTAGGGGTTGAAGTATCTCAGGGGTGATGACAAGAGGGCTGGTATACTGATGTTTCTTGGGAACTACATGAAGGACAGGAGGGAGGGTGATGTTCCCATTATGCCAATGCCACTTTGGGTGTAACAGGAAAATGTTGTAGCCAATAGCCAGTACACAAAGATTTTGAAGAGTACCTAGGGAACAAAGATCAACAAGAGGGAATTAAACCCTAAAAACTGGGATAAACCTTGAAGGGCGCCCAAAATGTATTTGAGGCTGGTTGCCCCAAGTTGGGATCTCTAGTTGTGGGTTGGTCCCATAAAAAAATTGGCAGAAGGCCTTCCATAAAACTACTATCATGTAGCAAATTAAGACTCCTAACACAAGGATTGAGATCTGTTATACCAGGGGTTCCTTGCCCCAAGGGAGGTTTGTTGTCACATATCCCTATAGAATGATGTTAACTAACAAAGAAAAAGTCTGGAGACCCACATGGGTGGCTCAATGTTGGTCCCAATTATCTTCCTTGTAGGAGAAAAGGTTTACAAGGAGGAATAAAAGGAGTTGATAGATGTTGAGCAATTGGTTTCTTATGATTGGGAATATGAGGATGATTTCTATTTTACAGGTGTAGACAAGATACCCTAGATTGGTAAAATCTATCTTAAAAGGCTCAAAAAGAGGAACAGATTGTACATAACCAAATAAGGGCTCAACTATAGACTTGATATATTGTAAGATATGACTGTGACTTGATACTGTTATACTACTGTTAAGAGATATGTGTTATCTGGGAAAAAGTTGTATGAATTGAGGAAATAATAGTAAGTCTTTAATTACAGAAAAAAACTCAAAAGGGTATTCTGATGGAGGTTTGCCTCAAGATATAGGGAAAATAAAAGGTAGATCTCAAGAATCTGAATGGAAAAAGAGGATCATCTTGCTGTGATCCTGATAATGAGTGGGGACAAGATTGGAATGATTGAGGATAACAGGCATTACAAACCCAATGTAGGGTCAGGCGTGCAACATACCCCCCCCTAAAAAATTCTTCCAGAATTTAGGGATCTTGGGTGACCTTGTCAGCGGTTTGAGCCTTGTACTTGTTTAGGAAGCCCATTGAGGCTGTTTGAGAGGATGTTCATTGGTTTCCTTAACTTCAACATAAGAAAAGAAATCTAGTTGTAACTTCCTTTGTTCTTTTTTGAATTCTTGCAGAGTTTATGTGTCACTGTCAAAATTAGTATCAAATATTACATATGGACTAAATTTCCTTAGTTAAAGCTTGGCAGCGTTAGGGTTTAACACTACACTTTATTGCCTAATTAAAATTTAGTGGTGCTTGGTATATTTTGTTTGACAATTTGTTTGATGGCCCTTTCTTTGGCTTGTTGATGTATTTTTGATGGGCTTTGGTTAGTTGGTCCTTGGTAGAAACTTGGGACAGTTTAATTGATTTGAGGCTAAACTAGTTTTAACTGTCTATGGTTTGTAGAAATATAAACCAACTCAAAGGTAAAAAAAGTTTTATCTCTACTTGTCCTGGATCAAATAACTTTCAAAGCCGTTGGGAGAAAGAATGCCACTTAGATGTGTCTGCAGAACACAAATTACATAGGATTTTGAGTAAGGCACCATTAAGTCTCTTAACTCTTCCATTGGCTTAGTTATAATAAGGAGTTGCGGGAAAGTGAACAGTTTGTGGTTTTCATGACAGACTTGCATGTTCTTACTCATGAACTCACAACCCTGGTCTGTCAACAGGCTTCTAGGTGTACCAAATTTAGCAGATATCTCTTGACCAATGAATCTGGTCATAGCCTTAATGTTGTAGGTTTGCACCGCATAGTCTAGTGGCCATCAAGTGCAAAATTCTATTGCTGTAATGAGGTATCTCTTAACCTGGTTGTTTGATGTTATTGGGACAACTACATTATATCTCATTGTTGATATGGTTCTCCATTGATCTAGGTATGAACATTTAGCAGGAGCCTTTAAATGACAAAAATTCTTGCAGGTTTCACATTGTCCTATTACATCCTGTACGTTTTTGGTCATTTGAGGCTACCACATGTATTTTCAGAGGTAGGTCAGGAGGTTTTTAGCCCTTATGTAGCCAAGGTTTTAGTAATACAAAAGGATAGATCTGACTCTTTGGGTTACTGGGATGTGCAATACCCCTTGTTTCCTTTTTATTAATAAAGGACATAGCCATTGTTGAATTTAAAACTGGGTTTGTCATGGAATTTCTTTTCTAAAGTTTTTGTTGATACATTAGATGGATATGTCCCTTGATTGCTATGGGCATAATACATAAGTCAATCTGGGTCTAACTTGCTGCTGGCCTGGGCACTTTGGATGTATATTCTAGATAGGGCATCTGCTTGGAGTAGTGCACAGCCCAGGCAATATATCAGAATATATTGTAATATCTAGTGTTTCCATCCATCTTTCTTAGTGTCTGGTGAGTTTGGTTTATGTCTTCAATAACTTATGAGATTTTTTGGTTGGTGAGGATGGTCATGTTGTCAGCACCTTCCAAGTAACACTGCCACTTTTCAATGGTGTTTACAATAGCTAAGAGTTTTTAATTGTGTATTAATATTTTTGTTTTCCAGCTTAAGGCATCATTGATTTGTAGGCACCTGATTTGAATTCATCATCTGTCTTAGTATTTAAGACCCCACTAATGGCCTTGTCAAAGGCATCAGTCTCCTTTTAGTATTCTTAAGTTGGGTTAGAATATTGTAATATAGGAGCCAAAACTAGCCTGCCATTAAGTTACAAAACTTTGTTTGCACTTGGGGGTCCACAAGAAGGGTATTTTGGTTTTTAATAGGTTAATTATCAATGTCCTTTTTTAGAACACTGGGAATAAATTTTCTTACATAGGCCTCTAGGCCTAGAAACAAACAGAGTTGTTTAAGGTCAGTTAGACAAGGTAGACTTATGATGACCAATATTTTATTAGGATTGGTAGAATCACCCTTGTTGCTTATTATGTGCCTAAGGAAAGTGAGAGAGGTTTAAGAAAATCTACACTTTGAGGTCTTTGCATATTGGTTATTATACTGTAGTGTGATTATAACTAATTTATTGTCAACCAGGTGTTTTTCTTTCTTTCTGAACACTAAAATGTTGTCTAAATAAACTACAACACTCTTACCAAGTTAATCCTTAAATATGGAGTTTATAAGGGCAACAAAAGCGGAAAGTGTTTTGGTCATCCCAGAGTTTATCTCCAGACTCTTGAAGGCTCCGGATTTACACCTGAATGTGATTTGGGATATCCTCTTCCTGGACGCATGCTTGGGTACCCAACTGTCAGGTCAATTTTTGAGAAAACCTGGGCTCTTTTGATCTTATCAAGGCGTTCATTGATGAGGGGAAGTAGTCATTGGTATTTAATGGTTATAATGTTTAGTACTCAATAATCTGTGACTAGGCAAAGTACACAGTTTTGCTTCTGTACAAAGAATATGGTTGCTCCCCGCTGGGCCTGAGAGTTTCAAACTAGTTTTTTGTTGAGGGCATCTAAAAACAAAACAATTTGTTTGGGCTTCTAAGGGGTAATTAATAAATGGGACCTGGTTTAATTATCAACCCTATAAGCTCTATTTTGTGCTCAATTAGATGGAGAGGAGGTAAAGAGGGTAATTTTTTTTAGGAAGATGTCCCTGAATTCACAAAGTAGTAATTTGACATGTGGGCCCAAGTTCTCCTATACTTGTATGTTGTAGAACCTAATGGCATGGAATTCACAATGGGACCAGTCTTACTCATTGCCTTCCTCCAGCTCCACTGCTTTGACAAACAGCCAATCCCATAGGAGATGGGGCATACCATCAGGATATATGTTGAAGTTCACACCCCCTCTAGTCACCATAAACGTCAAAGTGTCCCAATCAATGGTTAGTGGGACTCATAGAGCCAATTTTCCCCAACAATATTGTTGATGTTCAAATCTGGGTACAGAAATCCCTTAATTTTGGTAAAAAGATGACCAAGGTTGATGTAAAGGATTTCCCCTTTCTACCTAATGTGTCTTCTTATTGGTTGGAAAGAATTAAATTCCTGACCTTGGATTGGGCTTGGGGAAGTTGTGCTGCCAAAAAAAAACTTCTAGGCTGGAGTGTTATGTGATGGTATCTAACAACAACCTATGAGAACAATGTTTAAAGGTAAAGAGGTAGATAATAAAACTGTCTTTATTAGCAGAGCTAAGGCAGCAGCAATGATAGAAGTATCTTTGTCATTGTCTGGGACGGGGGGCACTGATTGAGATAGGCACTCTTACAATAGTTGGATAAGTCTCCACAGAAGGAGGCTTTGTTAGAACCAGAACCAAAGTTGCTACCAGGACCTTAACATTGTTTGTTGTTGTTTCCTCCACAGTATAGGTTATTTGAAGTGTTACAGTTTTATTTTTTGGCAACAGAAATAATGTGCTTTTGTTCATTGTTGCAAGCCTCCCAATAGGTGGACTCAATGTTGGGACAGCTGTTGTTGCAGATATTTTTAGCTACATGGTATTATAAATTCTTTAAAAATTATGTCAAACCATCCCATCATAAGAGTTTATACTGGAACCTGCTATATTCTGTATTCTTTTGTGCTTGCATATTTATTTTTCAATGGACTTGTTGTGTTTGAGATTGTCTTACATGCAAGAGATAACTAGATTGTTATACTGTATACCAAACCAGATAGTGATCTTCTCCTTGAAATTAACTAAGCATCTGTTCTGGCTTCTTAGACCCAAGAATTAAACCAATTGTGAGCAATATCTACCAAGACATTTGCTGCCTCATATAACTACTGGTCTTTCAGAACACCATTGAGGGTAAGTCAAGCTTATATGGTCTCTAATCAGGAACCAAGATTGTCCATATCCTTTCCAGCAAACTCTGGGAAGTAGACCCGTGGACACGGACAC
>CAOJZF010000034.1:0-13319 GCA_948465475.1 Thalpophila matura
CATAGCTATCCTGTCCAATCAGTTCAAATAGCTGGCTGAAAATAAAAGCTTTGACAGGAAAGCCTTTGCCAAGTCATTTAACCTGGCTTGCAAAATTGAGGAGTTTAAATGGTCTGATAAAAACGTGCTTACGGTGCCTGCAAAGGTGTCCAATAAGACAGTATCAGCTATAGTGGATACCAGGAGCACCAGTATTATCATCTCACATGGGTGTTTTGACAGATTAGGCCTTGTTAAGGATGCCAAAGTGTTGTTGACACTATCATCCGTCACCAACACCGTGATGGCCCCGCAAAAAGTATTTTACAATGTCAAGATACAGGTAGGAAGGAGCGTAACTAGACTCCCTATCATTGTGGCCAAAGGCCTTCAAGTTGACCTGCTCTTGGGAGTTAACTGGATTGCCGCGGCTAAGGCTCAAATTGACATCAACCAGAAAACGTTGGCTGTCAATGGGAAAATCATCCAAATGAAAACCCTACAAGACCCTGTGAGCAATCTGTGCCAGGGTATTACAAAAGTATACTCTCAGGAGAAAGTAACCCTGGGAGGAGGTAAGGCTGGAACATTCCCAGTTTACCACAAGAATGTACAAGGGGATGACACATAATTGAGCATCTCCGCCATGGATAAAATCCAAAGTGACATTTTGGCCACCCCTGAACCAGACGGAATAGTGGACACGCTGTCACTACTGAATCTGTCACACAATCCCCTCACGGTCCAGAAGGGGCAGTGCTTGGGGGGATTTAAATCCTTTAGGGATCCGGATGTTTTAAAGAAAACTAAATTTATCTTACTATTTTGCATTTCTTTAAACATTGAAAGCAGATTGACCTATCTATCTCTTAAAGATAGAGCACCATGGAAACGGCTGTTAGGAAAATGGGCAACAGTACTTTCCAGAAATAAATACAATATAGGGCTTACAGAAGTAGACTACCATATCCAACTATATAACAACCAGCCTGTTAAGAGTTACGTCCCAAGATACTCTCGGGCCATATGAGAGGCAGTTATTGAAGAAATACAAAAATTAAAGGACATAGGGTTTATAGAACCCTACAAAAGTCCATATGCTGCACCAATAGTGTGTGTACCTAAGAAAGATAAGTCAATGAGAGTATGCATTGACTATCAAATGATAAATAGGCACATTGTAAACAATGCCTATCCGTTACATTGATCTGAGGATCAGCTCAACTCAATGGAAGGAGCAGCTTTGTTCACCACCTTAGACCTTACTAAGAAGTATCACCAGATGAAGTTGCACCCAGACTCCAAAGAAATAACCGCCTTTACAACCCTGATAGGGTTGTTTCAGTGGCAAGTCCTCCCAATGGGGATGAAAACATTGGGAGCCATATTTCAAAGGCTAATGGATCAGATCCTAGGGCCTCTACAACCACAATGGGTTGTTGTATATATCAACAATATTACCATCTTTAGTAAAACAATGGAGCAACACCTTGTGGACATAGAAGCAGTGCTAGAAAAGCTAGCAAAAGCTAATCTAAAATAAATGTGGACAAATGCTCTTTTGTGCAAGACAAAGTGCAAGTCTTGGGACATATTGTCAGCAGGGGAGGTGTCAAAACCAATCCTACCTTGGTGGAAGGGATCCGGCAGAAAGCCCCTCCAACCAACATGACCAAAGTCCAAGGATTTCTTGGAATGGCCAAATTTTATAGGAAGTTCATTCCTAACTTTGCAAAAATTGCTGAGCCACTGAATGAGTTAACCTGGAAAAAGTCCCAAGGGGCTTTCAGCTGGGGAAATCAACAGTAAGAATTGTTTAATAAACTGAAAGCCGTATTGACTGACAATCCCATGCTGCAATATCCCAATATGAATAAAGAATTCAATATCAAGACAGATGCTTCTAACGTGGGAATAGGGGCAGTCCTATCCCAAGATTAAAAAATAAATGGTGAGGTGCACCATTTACCAATTGCATATGCAAGCTGTACTCTTGCCCCAGCAGAGCGGAATTATAGTACCACCAACCAGGAAGGGTTGGCCGTTGTATGGGTTGTGAAAAAGTTCAAGTCCTACATATATGGTACACATTTTACAATAATTACCAACCATAATGCTCTGAAGGCCATAAACAATAAGGCTGAGTTAGAAGGCAGGCTGATGCAAGCAGCCAAATATTTGATGTAGTTCAATTTCACCATCAAATAACGTCCTGGCAAAGATAACCCTGTGGCTAACTATTTGTCCAGAGCAGCTAATATGGTGGTAGAACCCGTCTATGATGAAATGGAGGACCAGGAAAGGAGGACAGCGGACAGAAAGAATCAGCTGTTTGTCCCCAAAAACCAGCAAGAAGAGCTTGTGAGGTTAAGTCACAAACAGAGAACAGGGCATCTGAAACATGCCAAGTTAATACCGTTCCTGCAGCAAAGATATTACTGGAAGGGAATGGCCGGCAACATCAAACAAATGATTTGCAAATGTTAAACCTGTACCCAGATGGACCTGGTAATAAGTCACCGGCCGCTGAAGCCCAAATCAGTGAACTACCCATTCCAGTTGGTGTTGCTAGACACAGGACACATTTATCCCCTGATGGAAAACAATATTACTTTGTGTTAGCCATAGATTGCTTAACCCAATGGGTAGAAGTGCAGGTCATACTGTCCGAGACCTCCAAAAATATCATGAGGTTCATAAGGGATTGCCTAGTGGCAAGACATGGATGTCCCTTGGTGATTCAGACCAATAGGGGAAACCATACATCTCACAAGCAATAAACCGGTTCCTAGAAGGTTACGGTATTAAGCACACAGTGTCAGCACTATACCATCCCAAAAGTAATGGGATGGCCAAACAAACCATCCAAACCCTAAAAGGGATAATGGCAAAGTTAAAACTAAAGAACACAAAGGAGTGGAAGGAGCACGTAAACATAGCGGTCACCACATATTGGTTAGTGCCCCACCAAGCCACAGGGTTCTCCCCATTCATGATGATATATGGACAGGAGGCTAATATAACAGAGGAAGTGCCTCACACAGACTACAAGTCATACGAGAATTATGAGTCAGCCGTAAAATCATTTATCAAGAAACTGACCAACGTGCATCAAAAAGCTCAGGTGGCAAATCAGCAGTACCAGGAAAAATTGAAAGAATACCACAATAAGACCAGAATAGGTAAGAAAGTGGTACCAACATTTGCCGTAGGGGACCTAATATGGATTAATATCCAATGAAAAATCCCAAACATTAAACTTGGGAGAGTTAAATGGATTGGGCCATGCAAGATCATAGGATTGACCCCAGGACTGTTATACAACCTGAAATACGAAATGGGGGATGTCCCTATAATTTATGAGCAAACCAACCCACAACACATGAAGCCATTCCACAGCAAAACTAGCTGATAGTCCTGTACCAAAATCACACCTTTCTTATTCCCCTTGTGGTTTTCTTTTCAGATCCGGTGGACAGAGCCAGCCAATAAGAGTCACCACAACCTAGAAAGACTCCCAGCTAGCTTAGTTAGCAGGAAGCCTTGGGGAAATAATGTTGTAACTCTTATAACAAACAACTGTTGGGCTCAGAACAGGCAGCCAACATGATTAACACATCCCATTGCAAGGGATCCTGGGGACTGACGGGGCCAAGGAACCACAAGGACGGTCTAATTGCTAAAGATTCATTAAGGAATTGAGTTTACAAAATATCCCACACGGATTAAACTCTGCGGAATTCAATATCCAGATCTCTCAAGCAAGAGATAAAAAGAGTCCTTTCCTCCTCATCAATCTCTCTCAATTTTTAGTTCTTCAAATCATCTCTATTTCTATAATAATAAAAACTACTGTTTGTCCAAACTCTGTTTACTTTTATCTGATCTATATATTCCATACAATCTCTAAACTATGCCTCCTTGAACCAATCAAAACAATCACGCTGGTCAGGATGTCTTTGAGCTATTGCCTATTGTGGCACAGGATGTGGTTCAAAGAGCCCTTCATCCCAGGTCTACCTTGGGGCCAAAGGCTCTCTACAAATACATTGCTACAATGACAACTAAACAGCTCAAAGCATGCCGAGTATTCCTCAGCAGTCAGCAGGACCAAATGGCTGCCCTAGAGGGCGACTCCCTTTCCTTGGCAATCAACCAGGTGTCATTGATGGTTGGGAAAGTCTCTAACAGTACTGTGGCTGCTTCTGAGGCGGCATCCCGTCCAACTGGAAGGGATGGAGCCACTGCAACTGGCTCTGAGAGAGATCTTACCTGTCCTCCTATTTCTCAGTGGGCTGTACTGGAAGATGAAACGCTCAACATAGAGCAACCTATTGTCATCAATGGGGTGGAATACCCTTTCTTCTCTGATGCTAGGGCACTGATGCGGGGAGTGAATCCCATTGTTCCTCTGGTGTTATGTCATGGGGACCAATGTGCAGAGTTTTTGTTTCTCCTCAGATAAGTCAACAAATTTGTTAATAGTAAACTTAAAAGAGATTAATTATCTATATCATTGCTCAAGGTCCAGAGGTAGCAACTTTGGACTATTGTCAAATGGTATTTAATGAGATGTCTTGGTTGAATATCCCTTATGTTCCTGGGACAGATGACTATGCTGTTAGTTGGAAAGTATTTCCTTTACTAGAAACAATATTTTGTCTATGGGGTTTACAAACCAGTTCTTCTTGTTACTCCATTTTAGAAATGGGTAATGAATCTTGGCACAACAGTACTAGTTGAGTGACTAATCTGACTGGTGTGGCTTACGGTTTCCTAGCAGAAGGGTATAACTGATTTGCTATGGTAACTATGTGTATCATAGGTCATGCCATCTTCCATTTAGTGAACCAGCCTTATACCTTGGAGGAGGATATGCCTGGGCTATAGCAAGCTGCAATTCACTTAATAGGTAGCACTTGTGTTCCTATGCTAGGTTCATATGAGTATGTGGAAGACTTTGCAATGGATTGTTTAATCCTTTCTGGCTGTTTCTTGGTAGTCCAGATGTCATGACCCAGGGGTTGTGACACTATGTCCCAGAACTTTGGGGTGGCTGGAGGAGCCAGGCCAGGGTAGTCAAGGTGCCAAGGGCAGCCTTGCCTAGAACCCTAACCACCATAGAGGTCCTGAGGACGCTAGTTACAAACACCAGCATTATACAAGATGGAATCATGTGGTTGAGGGTCTTTGCCACAATAAGTGGATTGAACATGGTTGTTGGGAGGATTGGTTTAACTAAATTAGGCAAGTGAGTAGAAGTTCCTATGAAAATATAAACGCTAATTTAATAAAGTAATCAATTTTTATTAGGAAAAAAGATCAAAAGAGACCAACAAGCTCCATATCAAAATTTCTCAGGGATTTATGGGTGAGAAATTTCGAGATTTCTACTTCTTGTGTAACCCCAAAGGGCTAGTGAACGCTCTGACAAAGTATTTGGAGGAGGAGGAGATGGGATCATTCACCTTGGTGATAAACAACAAGCTTAAGTTGGTCAAAAGTCTATTAGGAACATAAGGGATATCCTTCAGGTTTAGGACACCAGAATCCATACCAACTGTCTCTCCAGGAGAACAATATAGTTCTGCCTATAGTCCGGTTTTCTTGTCTGCCTGTTCAGGTGCGTTGCTATTGGCTTAGTGCAATAGTTGTGGTGGCTTGCTTGCATTGCCAAATAGATAGAGATGCCTGGCTCCAAGAGAAGACTGAGGATGGAATTCCTATAAAGGATGGTTTTGCCCTGGAGTGGATAGTACTTCAACAAGTCAATCAGATGAAGTTGACACCTGTGGCCATAACTAATTTCTGTCATCAGGGGATGGAAGAACAGAGACAAGGGAGATAGCGTTGCCAAAGAACCAAATAAAGTCTATTATTTCATTCATTTCTTCTTTTTATTTTTTAGTTGTTTTAAACTAGTATTTGTCAAATATATTTAGCATGTACTCTGTTAACAAGTTGATTAGTAGAAATATCCTTTAGTGTATAGTGAAATTCTCCAGTCTTCTCTATAACTTCCATAGGTCCATTATATAGGGTGGATAATTTGTTAATTCTTCCAAATCCTCTATTGTGGTAGAACAGTACTTGTTCTCCAACCAAGAAGGATCCTAGGGGATGTCTAGACAGAGTAGCTTTATCATGGGCTTTTGTCTTCCGTGATAATAGATTGGAGTAGGCCTCTGTTTAAAGATTTACTATTGTAGTATATAGCTGTCTTAGGTAATTGTAATAGCTTAGGGTATTAGATTACTGGATTAATGTGTACAGCAATGGCGGTAAAGCTGGTTGCTGTCCGTATAGTAGTTGGAAAGGAGTATGTTTAGTAGATGAGTGATAGCTTATATTGTAAGCAAAAACAGCTGATTGGAGGTGATTATTTCAATCACTGGGCTTGTCCACTACTAACTTCCATAAAATCCTTTCTAGAGTAGCATTGACTCTTTCTACTGTACCTTTAGATTCTGGATGGTATAGGGTAGTTAATACTCCTCTAATTCCCATCAGATAGTTCAGCTTAGGTAGAACTCTGCCTGTTAAGTTGGTGGCATTGTCAGTTAATAAGAACTGAGGGCAGCCATGCCTATGTACTATTTGTTTTTGTACAAATTTGGCTACAGTTCTTGCTCCTAATTCTTTTACTGCTCGAGCTTCTACCTGCTTAGTGAGGTGGTCTATGGCCACTATTATATATTTCACACCAGTAGTACTTGGTGGAAGTGGTCCTATTAGATCCATAGGCACAGTGTGCCATGCGAATTTAGGTTTAACTAATTTTTAGGTAGTTGATGGTTTAAATCTGACCTCTGACTGACAAACTAAACAAGAATTGATATATTCTGTAACAACAAAGCTGATGCTTTCCCAGTAATAATCTTTCTTTATTTGTTCCATAGTCTTAAGTAAGCCTAATGCCCAGTGAGTAGGTGTGCTTCTTTTATCATTTCAGGTCTGTTGGATGGTTTTAAAAAGAGATAAAATTTCCCATCTAACTCTTTGAACAATTGTTCTTTATTATAGGTAGTGTTTGCAGATAGTTCTTCCAAGATCTGTTTAATCTCTGGTAACTCATTATCTCACTCCTTAAGTTTATTGATCAGGTCATTAAGTCTATCTGCTTCTGGTATTAGAGCATGGATAGTAGGCAACTGAGTGTACTTCTCCTTGATCACTGATCTGGGGTATAACTCTACCTATAGCTGTCAATGAAGCTGTAGCCTTTCTGAGTCGTCCAAGGATTTGCCAATTGGCTAACCTCCATGGATTACAGTGCATGCTGATTACACAAGGTAATCCTCAAGGCCTTTGTTCACAATGTCTCCATAAAGGTTTCACATATAGTTTCTTCTGATCTGTTATGATGCTTTTATGAATCTTATTTTTTGATCCTTTTACACCTACAGTCAGTGAGATTCCCTAGTATGACCTTTTATTCTTTGATGTCTAGTTTCTTCTAATCTGAGACAGTGGGTTTCCCTAGTTTGGCCTTTAATAGGTTTGCATCTTGTTTCTTCTGATCTGAGACAGTGAGATTGCCTAGTATAATATTTTATGTATTGCATCTAGTTTTTTCAGATCTAAGACAGTGAGTTCCCCTAGTATGGCTTACTAATAGTTGGCGTCTATTTTCTTCTGATCTGCTGTTATTACAGTCAGTGAGATTCCCTAGTATGGCCCATGGATTTGCCAGTGTGGAACATCAGTCCAGGGGACACCCATAGCTCCATGAGTGTTTAAGCTCTGGATTAGTCAGATGTCCATGTATTCCAGAAGGCAGATGCAAGGTTAGTCCAGTGGAGGTAATCTTCTGGCTCCAACAACTTGTAAGCCTAAGGTCTTGTAGCCCTTTTCTTAGCTATCAGAAGGTTATCCTATAACTGGTTGCTGTGGTGATCTTGTCACAGCAAGTATTCCTTGACTAGTAGTAGAGTGGATGGATTCATTAGTGGAGTCTGCATCACCAGTGACATGAGATTTTATTAGTATAGGTTGCTCTTTTCCACTAAGATCCTCCAGATCCTCTATACTTTAGTCATTAGGAATATATAAAAAAAAAGGGAAAAAAAGATATATTATTTATTTTATTATTTTTATACCTTCTTTGAAGGGGTATGACTTTCCTGCTTTCTTCTTTTCTTCTGGCAGTCTCTGGTCTTGTGACCTTTTACCCAGCAGTACTCACATTAGTTAACAGGTTGTGAATAGCTTCTCTTAGGCTTATTCCACTGGAACTCTGCATACTTTGAGGGTCTAAAGACAGGTTTGTACCCTTATCCCCATATATATCTTGAGTCATTGATGGGGGGAGTGTCTTCATTTGACAACTCTTCACTGGAAGAGAAGTCCGAGTCACTGTTGTAGGGGGCAGTATCATGTTTATGCCTCCTACTCTTCTTTTTTGTTGGGTTCTTCTTATGGGCCTTCTTGGAGGGGCCCTTATCTGGGTTAAAGTAGTAGCCATCATCAAAAATGTAAGGACGTTTTGGCTCAGGTGTTCCTGTTGTGTCCAGGACAATTTTGTAACTGTCCTCCAGGTTCTTGGTGCTCTTCTGGTCCATCTTTGTTGTCTTCTTGTAGTCTTCTTATAGTTCTATTCTAGTCTTCTTGTGTACTACCCCTTTAGTGAGCGCCAATGTGAAACTACCACCGAGATGCTTGCTTAATGGGCTTGGTCTTAATGTGGTCACTAGTATGAGGACTAGTCCTAAAGGTTCTCTTCTGTGGATGTTCCTGTTTTCTAGCTAGTTCTAGCTGTATGTTTCCTTATGTTAGTCTTGTATTAAGAATTAACTTTGATAGAATTCAGGGGTAGCTGTTGCTAGTGAAGAGAGATAAGATTGTATATTTATTTATAATCCAAGAGAGGAAGAAGTTATTTGTTTTATTACCTTAAATCATGTGATTGGATCTATTAGATAGATCAATTAATTGAATTATTTAATCCTTATTAGTTATTTAGAACAAAGGCTTAAATTATTGCCTATGCCTAAGATATTTTATACTATTTATAAAATCACATAGGCTGATCATAATATTTAAAATAGGCATAAGTGTAGCTTGTGAATATTTCATACAAAGGTAGAAAAACAAATAGAAAAAAGAGATAGGCAAGAAATAGAAAACATTATTCAGTTCTTTGTTGTTGACGTCTCTCATGCTCCCAGTCCACAATATCACCCAGGCAGAAATTTGATATGGGCAAAGGTGTTTCCTTCTTTTGATTAATCTATTGGAGAACTGTCTATTCTGGCTTAAATCCATCCTTTATGGGAATTCTATCATCTACCTCCTCTTGGAGCAAGGCTTCTCAATCCAATTGGATACAGATACAAGCCACCACGGTTATTGCACTTAACCAGTACTGGCAAACCTGAACAGGTAGATAAATAAAACAAACTATGGGCAGAACTATGTTTTCCTCTTGAAGAGACAACTGGTAGGGGTTCTTGACCACCAAAAAGCAACTAGAAAGGATCAGACAATCTATAGCAGAATCCTCCATATACTGGTATAGACCCCGCAAAGGAGCACAAGAACCACCCATTAGTTGGACAGAAGTTTGCCACAAACCAGGCATATCCTCCTCCAGGGTACAAGGCTGAGTAACAATATGGAAGATGGTGTAGCCCGGAATACACATTGTTACCATAGCAAAACAGTTGTACTCTTGTGCTAGGAACCCAAGAGCCGCAGTTGTCAGGTTGATAATCTGACTAGTGCTGTTGTGACAAGACTTTTACCCAACTCTAGAATAGAGTAACGAGTGGATTTGGTCCTTAAACCCCAGAGGCAGAACACTGTCTCTAGGAAAGGAAACACCTTTCAACTAGTGGCGTAGTCATCTGATCCAAGGACATTGGGGATATTCGACCAAGACATTATGTCAAATACCATTTGACAATAATCCATGGCTGCTACCTCAGGACCTTGAGGAATAATATAGAGATTAAGTCTATCCCCAAGCCTAGGATTAACAAACTTGTTAACCTTGCTTAGGAGAAACAAAAACTCTGCACATTGATCCTTATGACATAGAACAAGAGAAACAATGGGACCCACTCCCTGCATTAGTGCTCTAGCATTGTAATTGAAAGGGTATTCCACCCCATCTATGATGATAGGTTGCTCTACATCAAGCACTTTGTCCTCCAGTGTAGACCATTGAGAAATAGGAGGACAAGTAAGGTCCCTCTTTGAGTTATTCACAGGGGCTCCAGCCCTTCCAGTTGGATGGGTTTCTGCTTCACAAGCAGTCACAGTTTGGACTTTCTCCAGGATAGCACAATGGCTGGCACACACAATTAAGTGAGTGACATTGTCACTGACCACATCCAAGCAACCCTGTTTCTCAACAGGAACCTTTGTTTACAAAACAACTGAGAGTTAAAGTAAATTGAGGAACAGCAGAGTCAACACCAATGTTGTTGGCTTCATCTTCTTGAATTAAACCTGCAATACAAGCCACAAATTTGTTAATACTATTAGAATTGCTATAGGGATTCATTTAATTCAAAGGGTTATAAAGTTATAAAGAGAAACTTGCTGAAGATACTATAAAACTATTAATCTTCACCCCATAGACTAATCATGTGGGGGGATGTAAAATATTCACAATCTACACTTGTGCTTATTTCTGAATATCATGATAAGCCTTTGTGACTATGATAAATAGTACAATTATGGCTTAGACACAGGCAATAATTTGAGCCTTTGTTCTAAATTACTAATAAGAATTTAAGTAATCCAATTAATTGATCCATCTTATATGTCTAAACATTTAATAGAGGCCAATACTCAATTATATTAATAATTGGTTCAGGCGAAATAATACATATTTATATATTTAATTAATTGATATTAAAATTGTTCTGATCAAAGTTATTTAAATCCAATACTAAAATACTAAATATATTATATAGAATATGGACTCAGCAAGGATGCAGCCAATTACCTATTCTTGGCGAGAATCTAATTAAATAGAACACCTATCAACCAAATCTTGAACAATTACCTATTCTTGGCAAGAAACACCAATATATTTGATTCTTGGCAAGAACTCTTAACAAGCTTAATGCTCAACAAGACCCCACCTTAATAAAATTTTTGACAAGATCTCCCTCCTATTTACTAGGATTAATATACCTTGAATCTAGGCTACATCTTATTAAAAAATTTATTCCAGTCAAACCTAAATGATGACAACCAATTACCTTTGATGGCTTAATCCTATAAGCATCCTTAACAAGATTACACTTGAATCCCAAATGCTCAAGGCTGGTTAAAATCAAGATAATGATAAGATACTTGGATAATTACTATGTTATGGTACTACCAGGACTAGGGAACTTAAGTCTTCAACACAGTACCTCACTAAATATTTCAGAGCCTAGATTCCCCTTCCCTTCAACTATATAAACCCCCCTATTTTCCCCAAAATAAACATTGATAAATTCTCTCTTAAACTGCCATTAGCTGCTCTAAACTCTTACTCTTTAATATAGTTAAGTCTTAATCCAAGACTAACATAAAAAATACAAGGAAACATATATCTAGAACTAGCTAAATAAGCAAACTATCCACAGAAGAGAACCTTAGGACTAGTCTTCATACTGGTGACTACCTCAAGACCAAAGCCCATAAAGCAAGCATCTCTGTGGAAGTTTTACAATGCCATTGATGCTCATTAACCTTACTTCTTTACTAGAGTTAAATCTTGACCTAAGATTAAACATTAAGAATATATAAAACACACTAGCTCTCCCTAGCTAGCAAGAACTTACCAAAGAAGACAAAACCTAAGTACTAGTCTCCATACTACTGACCACCTTCAGGCCTAACCTGCAAGCAAGCATCTTTATAGAAGTTTCACAATGATTTCACCTGATTTGGCCAAATTTTTACAGGTTTTTTATTCTGGGGTTTTTTGAGTTTGTGGAAAATCCTTTACTAATAAGTCTATGAAAATTGGTCTTTTTAGTGAGCTTATGATCTTTTAAGATTATTAATCAAATCAGATTTGGCTGAGATAAATTTTGGGGGCGTAATGTTCTATGATATTAGATTAAATTTTATCTCTCTCCAATTTTAGCTCACTATCTTGATAAATTAAATGAACAAAGCACAGATAGATACTTTGTTTAGTAGTTGTAACACCCTCAAACTTTGGTCTCAACTAAATTTTATCTGATTCAAAATTTAATTCAAAATAATATTTTCACCCAATTAAAAAAAAATCATAGGCTGATCAATACAGGTTTTGTCAGGTTTGTGGACAAACCCTGTACTAAAAAACCTGTGAGAATAGTTCAATTGGGTGAGATCATAATTCTAAATTAGATCTAAATCAAATCAGATTTGGTTGAGACCCAATTTTAAGGGTGTTACATTCAATTAAACAAAGTTACATTCTGTATTTTATCCATCTAAAAATAAAAGTGACAAAAACAACTGTAATTTTTTGAGATGTGAGTGTAGGCTTCTCTTTTGGAACTAGGTTAATGTTGCATCAGCCATATTTGGTTTGTACCTAACTTATCATTGCGCCATTCTCCAATTGTCCCAATTGGTTGTTATTGATCCTCCTTCCTTAAAAAGATTTGGCCTACCAATTAAATATATCAATTCAATTCTAGCCTACAAAACAAACTTCCTTTTCTATTCTGAGAAATATACTATTTTTATAATCATATTACTATACAACTTCCCCAAAATACTACCTAATAACTATTGTTAAAACAGTGGTAGCAGCGGTTTACATAACCATTTTTCTATATGAATTTCAATAATAAATGTAAATTCCACCTCAATTGTAAAAATAGTTTTCACAGGTAGACATCCTCTTGGATAAAACATTGAAATGGAACAACCTCCACCCAGCTGGGCTATTTATAACTAAAATGAACCTTTTCTAAAGGGCACATAATCTACAATATGATGACTCTGCCCTTGAAAGCTTTCAATATATGTCTGCTGCCGGTTTTCTCCAGGGTCCCATTGGTGATGGTTCTCAGCAACCTAACCAACCTTTGGATCCAAATGTTATGCCACCCCACATCCTTCAACGCCTCAAAACAGCTTGTCTTCCAGAATTTGCTGAAAATGATGAGGACAACACTCTGAACTGGATAACCGCCACCTGCAATCAATTAAATCATATTGGAGTAAACCAGAATTTTTGGGTTGGGGAAGCTACTGTTCTCCTAACCGGTAATGCTACTTGTTGGGTTGAACAGTGGTATATCAAAAACCCCCAATCCACTGATTGGGACTGGTTCTTCTCAGACCTCCTTTGAAGATTTAAACTCAAAGATAATGACCTCCAAATTGCCCAACTTCTC
>CAOJZF010000035.1:0-20832 GCA_948465475.1 Thalpophila matura
GATATAACTGAGAGCATGATTGTTGTGGACAGGTATCTGGGAGTTGTTGAAAGAATCCACCCATTTTACTGTGCTTTCAAATGGGTTTTTTTGCGTAACCATTAGAATAAAATCAATGATATTTCCACCAGGGGTATAGCCTTGATAGGGAGGAATCATTTTTTTCCCATTTTCTTTTCTATCTTGGTGCCAAGCAGATACCTCCAATTTTGGGTTTTTCAGGTATTCATCAAACTTTACTACTTTATTTGAGAGGATTGCTTTTTTCATTGACTCCATAGCAGCTTTATTGAAAAGAGCAGATGGTTACACAGGGTAGGTAGCTGGTTGCGCTTTGTCCTCTGGCCATATGTCATGAACCTGAAAGACATCCCTCATGGTTCTAATAGACTTTTGCCCGGATTAAGCTCGTTAATAGTCACTAAGGTGAATGACCCCTCCTCCTCATCATCAAAATTCTTCATCAGAGCGATCACCAGCCCTTTGGGGTTACACAACAGGCATGAATCTCGAATTTCTCATCCTTAAATCATTGAGAAATTTCGAGATGAAGCTTGTTGGTCTCTTTTGATCTTTAAATAAAATAGTTTATATTACTAAATTCGTTCTTATATTGATAGGTTTTTCCAATCTTTTACCTAATTTAGTACTACCAATCTCCCCCAACAACATGGTCGATCCACTTATTGTGGTGAAGACCCTCAACCACATGATCCCTGTGTGCACTCTGCTGGTACTCACAACCAGCGTCCTTAGGGCCTCTATGGTGGTCAGGGTTCTTGGCAAGGCCGCCCTTGGCACCTTGACTACCTTGGCTTGGCTTCTCCAGCCTTCCCATAAGTTCTGGGAAATAGTGTCACAACCCCTGGGTCATGACACTAGAGACCAACCTCTTTTGTTTTCCGCTGCTTTCCAACATAAAGCCGCGTGGTACATGGACCAACAACTCTTATTTTTGGTCCTCAACTCTCTTCTTGTTGCCTTGTTGTCCCTTGGACTCCTCTGGTCTTGGTGGCGCTCCCCAAGAGTCCACAACACCAACAACGTTAACATTAACAAGAATATGTTCTCCCTTACTTCTTCCCCTTCCCTTAACCATAACAAGTTAGAGGAAACTATTAAGAACTGCTTGGTAGATTTCTCCCTTGAAGAAATCTATGGGCAGAAGCTAGAGGACCGTGAAAAGTTCAAAAGACTCCTCAGAGCCCTTCCCCCCAGCGACAGGCAGACAGCTCTGGAGCTCCTGCTCCAGGAACCTGACCTCAAGAACAACTTTTGCCGTTTCTTGAAGGTGTTCAAACAGAACAACTCAGTTCCTCCTATGTCCCAAGCCCAGGCTGTCAGAGCCCTAGGTGGCCTCACTCAAGAAGACCTCTCTGTCTCCCAATACCAGGAGAAGTTTCACCTCTTAGCTCAGAGGGCCGGCTTGGACCCTGGGAAGTGCACTGAGTTATTCTTTGAGGGCCTCAAGCCCGAGCTCTTGTCTGTCCTTACTGTCAGAGGGATGAAGCCCGACTTCCTGGCCACCTGTGAAGACCTGAAGGCCTTTGAAAAGTCCACAAAGACTCAGAAGGAGTCCCTGGGTAACCTTTCCTCTTATAACCTTAGATCTAGAAATAAAGTTGTTAGTTCTTCTTATCTTTTGCTCTCTTCTTCCTTTCCTAATATAAGTTCCGATTCCTTTTTATCTTTGATTGATACTGGGGCCATGTCCAACTACATGAGCATGGACTTGGCAAATAGCTTAGGTTTGGAATTACATAAATGTTCTTTTATAACGTTAGCAAATGGGACAAATGTCAGTTCTTTTATTACTAAGGAAGAAATAGAGGTTAGGATAGGGACTTTTAGTTTTTGCTCTAGATTTAGGGTTGTTAGGGGTCTCACCTACAAGGTTATCCTTGGCATGGAATGGTGGAGTCGTTGTAACCCCTTGGTGGACCTACACAAGGGTCAGGTCATGGTCAAAGAGAAGGGCAAGGGTCACACTCTCACCCTGATATCTCAGCCTATGGTTAGAAACACAGACTCCACGATCAATACCCTTGATAACTCCCTCACTGCCAAGATTCCCCCAACTCACGAGAAACAGGACCTCCCCTGCTTCATTGACCCCACAGTGGATAGGTTTAAGGCACTGTTTGCGGATAATATCACCCCCAACATCCCCCCTAGTTTGCATTTTTATATTAAGTTTAAGCCAGGCACAGATAGGTACATGGGCAGCCCTATTTACTCACTGGACCAGCTGAAACTTAGAAGCCTTCAAATGTACATAAACGAGAAGTTGGCTGCTGGTATTATTGTCCCTTCTAAATCAGCAACGGTAAGCCCAGTAATCCTAGTCCCAAAGTCTTCTGGGGAACTCAGGGTGTGTGTGGACTACAGGAAGCTAAACTCTGTCACTGAATCGGACAACTATCCCCTGCCCCTCCTGGAGGACATTATGTCTTCCATTTCAGGTTCTGTTGTCTACTCCAAGTTAGACTTGAAGGACGCTTTTCACCAAATCCCAGTGGTGGAATCTTCCAGGCCATACACAGCTTTCAAATGTAAGTTTGGGGTTTTTGAATACACCTCTATGCCGTTTGGCCTGAAGAACGCTCCTGCAGTGTTCCAAAGGATGATAGACGATACCTTAGGACCTTTGATAGGGTCATGTTGTATAGCCTACCTGGATGACATCTTGGTCTTCTCCCCGTCCATAGAGCAACATCACCAGGACCTCAAGCTGGTCAGGGAGGCCCTAGAGGGCCGTTCCCTTAGATTAAAAGAGTCTAAATGTGAATTCTTTAAAGAACAGGTCTCTTTCCTGGGCAACATTATCTTCAAGAATGGACAGGCTGCTTGTCCTGACAAGATCGCTGCAGTGGTCAACTGGAAGGAGCCATCTAACAGGACTGAACTGCGATCTTTCTTGGGCACAGTCAACTTTTTGAGAAGATATGCCAAGGACTTATCAGAGATCGCTTATCCCCTTTCTTTGATGACCTCTACCAAGGTTCCTTTCTCTTGGGGGGTAGACCAGCAAACTGCCTTTGTTAAGATAAAGGAAGCCATGACTTGTACACCTGTACTAGCCCTCCCAGACCCATCAAAACCCTTCATATTAGAGACGGATGCCTCAAACTTTGCAGTGGGTGCCATGCTCTTACAGGAAGGCCCAGATGGGGTCGAGCACCCAGTAGCCTTCTTCTCAAGAAAGATGCTCCCTGCTGAGACTAATTACCCAGTTCACGACAAGGAGATGCTGGCCATAGTCAGTGCCCTAAAGGAATGGCAACACCACCTCCAAAACGCTCGCCACTTGGTCACAATCCGCTCAGACCACAAGTCTTTAGAGTACTTCAAGTCTCCACAGAGGTTAAACCAGAGGCAATCCCGTTGGCATTATGAACTAGCCCTTTACAGATTTACTATAGAATACAAGAGGGGCCAGTTAAACGTTATTGCTGACCTACTGAGCAGAGATCCTGGACATGCTTACAACCCTAAAGAGCTGGATATCTACAACAACGTGACTCTCCTCCCTGACACTCTATTCAACATAGAGACTCCTGCCTCCCCCTTATATAAGGATATCCTCAAGGCTCAGGGTACTGATCAGTTCTCACTGGCCAAGATAGCGGAAGTGGAATCAGCCACATCATCAAAAAAGGTAGGAGATTTCACTGTTATCAACCAAGCTCTACACTACAAAGGCTTGCTCTGGGTACCTACAAAGGAATTGAGAACCAAAGTGCTGCTACACTGTCACAATCACGTACTGGCTGGTCACCCTGGGATAGCTGGCACAACCTCCCTGATAAGGCAAGAATTCACTTGGATAGGCATGAGGAAATCGGTAAAGGAACACCTCAAGCACTGCCTTTCGTGCTCTAGGAACAAGCCCTCCACCACTAAGCCAACTGGCCTCCTTCTCCCACTAAAAGTACCAGATGCTCCTTGGTCCTCTATAAGCGTGGATTTCATCACTGACCTTCCTGTGTCAAACGGTTATGACTCTATCATGGTAGTGGTTGATAGGTTCACCAAATGGGTCGAATTCTTCCCCTGCTTGAAGACCATCACTGCCCAGGAAGCCAGCAAGATCTTCTTGAAGGAGGTGTTTTCTAGGCATGGACTACCTCAAGAGATTGTATCAGACAGAGGTACACAGTTTGTGTCCAAGTTCTTCTCCTGCCTCACGAAATCCTTGGGTATCAAACAATGCCTGTCTTCTGCTTTTCACCCTCAATCTGATGGACAAACAGAGAGGATTAACCAGGTTTTAGAACACTACCTACGTTGCTATACCACTGATGAGCAAGATGACTGGTATGACTGGCTGTCTCTGGCTATGTTTACCTATAACAGAAGAACCCACAACTCGACCAAATTCTCACCTTTCTATGCGAATTATGGCTACAATCCAAGTGTGTTCCAACCCTCCTTCCCTGTCACTAACTCTGAAACCGCTGAAATACTGTCTGCTTTGAAAAGAACCCAGTCCACTCTGATGGATAACCTCCACAAAGCAGTCCAGTCCTATAAGAAGTTTGCCGACAAGAAGAGAACACCAGGACCTGAAATCAAGCCAAACAGTTGGGTGATGCTGAACTCAAAGAACTTGAAGTTGAAAGTAGGTATCCGGAAGTTCTCCCCCAAGTTCTTGGGACCCTTTAAGGTAAAGAGGACTGTGAATCCAGTAGCTTATGAGCTAGCCCTCCCAAGCACTTGGAAAGTCCATCCAGTTTTCCACAGAAGCCTGCTCAAGCCGTTTGAGGGTACAGTGCCCAAGCAACTTTCCGTTCACCAGGTAGAACCTAGCATAGAATATGCGGTAGAAAGAATCCTGAAAGAAAGGTCCAGCAAAGGTAGAACTCAGTTTCTGATAAAATGGAAACACTACCCTCTGGAAGAAGCCACCTGGCAGAACGAAGAAAAATGCCACAACTGTAGGGAACTCATCCTAGCTTTTAGATCTCAATCAGCCAAAAGTCTGGGGGGTAATGTCATGAACCTGAAAGACATCCCTCATGGTTCTAATAGACTTTTGCCCGGATTAAGCTCGTTAATAGTCACTAAGGTGAATGACCCCTCCTCCTCATCATCAAAATTCTTCATCAGAGCGATCACCAGCCCTTTGGGGTTACACAACAGGCATGAATCTCGAATTTCTCATCCTTAAATCATTGAGAAATTTCGAGATGAAGCTTGTTGGTCTCTTTTGATCTTTAAATAAAATAGTTTATATTACTAAATTCGTTCTTATATTGATAGGTTTTTCCAATCTTTTACCTAATTTAGTACTACCAATCTCCCCCAACAACATGGTCGATCCACTTATTGTGGTGAAGACCCTCAACCACATGATCCCTGTGTGCACTCTGCTGGTACTCACAACCAGCGTCCTTAGGGCCTCTATGGTGGTCAGGGTTCTTGGCAAGGCCGCCCTTGGCACCTTGACTACCTTGGCTTGGCTTCTCCAGCCTTCCCATAAGTTCTGGGAAATAGTGTCACAACCCCTGGGTCATGACATGGGGTCATAGTAGGGACCAAGTTGTTCTGTTTGAACTCTTTTAGAAACAGGGGAAAATCGGTTTTGAGGGCTGAGTTCTGGAGCAGAAGTTCCAGAGCTATCTGTCTGTGAGCTGAGGGTAAGACTTTTAACAGTCTTCTAAATTTCTCTTGGTCATTTAGTTGTTGACCATAGATTTCTTCTAAGTAGAAATCTACCAAACAATTATTAATGATCACTTCAATCTTACTCTTGTTGGGAGAAGTTGAAATAGGGAGAGAAGTCATGTTGTTAATGTTGATACTGTTGTTATTGTTGATGGGTTTAGTTGGTGAACGTAACCAGGACCAAGTGAGCCCTATGAACAATAAAGTAACTACCAGGGAATTTCAGACCAGGTAAATAAGTTGTCTATCCTGGTACCATGCTACTTTATTTTGAAAAGTAGCAGAAAACAAGAGAGGTTGGTCTCTAGTGTCATGACCCCAAAGTTGTGTTACCAAGGCCTGAATCTTACTCAGGGGTTGGTACAGCCAAGCCAAAGTGGTTATTGCAAACAGAACAGCTTTGCTGACTACCTTAACCACCAAAGAAGATTGGGACATACTAGCCCCAAAGACCAGGAGTGAGCACACTGGTATCATGGTGTTGAGGGCCGGAACCACTGCTAGTGGTTCAGCCATGGTTGTTGAGTATTTATATTACTGAATCTTAGGTTGTAAGTTAATAATGAATAAAAGGTATAAGATAAAGTGATATAAGGATCTTTATTTACAATAAAAATAATGAAAAAAAACTAAGTCAAAAGAGACCGACAACCTTCCTGAAGGAATTTCCCAAAGTTTTATCTGTGAGAAATTCCAAGATCTTAAGATTTTGAGATTTTGTGTAACCTCACTGGCCCTAGGAACGCCTTAATAAAGTATTTATGGGATTTGGTGCTAGTATTGTTCACCTTAGTAATGGTGATTGAGTCCAAAACGGATAAAAGTCTATTAAAACCACCAGGAGAGTCCTTGAGGTTCATGGCAGAGACCAATTTATTATCCTGAAAATTGAAGATCATCTAGTGACAAAAGTTTCTATAAGTGATTATAGTTAGATTGGAGTTAGAAGTAGGATTGGATAAACAGAATGGTAATCTAGAATCAATGGTGATTTAGAGAATTGTAGTAGATATAATTTCAATGTTAATAGTAAGAACAGAGGGTTAGATTCATTTTTAAAGGTCTCTATTAAACTGGATCAAAAGTGTGCTCTGCTTTATTAAGATAGAGTTACTGATATAGTATCAGCCTTAAACAGCATCTAAGAAAAGTAAAGGCAACCTTAAGGGTAGTTGTTAAAGAGTAAAATAGGTAAAAATCATACACAAGTATATTTCTAATGATAGTTGAACTATAGAGGTTAAAAAACAATAAGCTCTTCAGTCAAGCAAATTTTTCAATTAATTAAAAAAAATAACTAAAGATAAAATTTAATAGTTTGTTGAGAAGCTAAATTGACAAGAGAAGGTGATAATTTTTATATTTATGACTATTTATTAGAAAGTACTAATATAATAAAAAGTAAAAAAAAGCAAATGTTCAATTTGAAAGAGCAGTTATATAATACCTTAGGCTTTTTTACTTAAGATTCATTGCAAACTTAGCTTAAGGAGACCCAAAGTATTTACATATAATAGAAAACAAGAAGATAGATAGGAGTCATTTTTCAAGATCAGACAAAATGTTTATTTTTGATGTAAGTCAAACTTAGATAGTATAAATAATTTTTAGGCTTGTAAAACTTCCACAGAGACAATAGCTTTCAAGTAAGGTCTTGAGGCGGTAACTAGTATGGAGACTAGTACCTAGGTTCTTCTACTGTGGCAAGTTATTTTCTTAGATATCAAAAAGCTAGTGAGTTTCTTTTTTTATCTATGTTAGTCTTTAGTCAAGACTTAACTCTAGTAAATGAGTAAGGTTGAAGAGCAGCAATGGAAGTAAGTGAGAAAGAAAATTGTATCTTAATTTTGAAGAAAATTGGGGGTTTATATAGCTGAAAGGGAATGTTATATAGGTTTTAAAAATTTTGATGAGGTACTGGGTTGATAGCATAAGTGCCCTAGTTCTGGTAGTACTATAACATAGTAATTCTTAAACCCTTTTATTATGATTTTAAAATTTAATCAGTCTTGAATATTTGTGCTTAGCTGTAATCTTATTGAGGAAGCTTATAGAAATAAGCCATCATAGTTACTTAGATCACTATCTCCTAGTCTTGCTTAATTTAATATCAGTGATAACATATAGTCTAGATTCAAGATAAATTCATCCTGATAGATAGTAGTAAGTTCTTGTTATGAAAAGGAAGATAAATTGGGTCTTGTTGGGAATCAATCTTGTCAAGGTTTGTTGTCATGTGCATGCTTGAAATGTTAATTGTTTGAGATTTGGTTAAAAGATATCTTCTTTAAATCAGTATTTCATTATCTTATAGGTTTTTGGCTGCGTTTTTTAAAGAGTCTGTCACTAATTATAGATTTATTAGTAATATATGATCTGATTTAATTGTTTTTAATATGAATTATATTATTGTCATCAGTAAAATATACATATTCCTTAGCATTATCTTGCCTAAATCAAATGTTAGTATAAATAAGGGTTCCTGTCAAAAAATTTTCATTTTGTGGATTTTTGTCAAGTATTGTCCCCTGTTAAAGGGTTAATTATCTGTTTGATCAAGTAATTAGATTGTCTAATCCTTATTAGTCATTAAAGAACAAAAGCTTAATTTATTGCATTTGTCTAAGCCATAATTGTACTATTAATAATAGTCACATAGACTGATCAATTTATAAAAATAACACAAGTATAGCTTATATGTATTAACAATATTTTATTAGTGAGCTGAATTGACAAGAGAAGGTAGAATATTAAACTCATAATAATTAAGTAGAAGTACTAATATAATGATAAAATAAAGCAAAGCTATAATTTAATAGAACAGTTTTAATATACTTTGGGCCTTATTTCTTAAATATTGTTACTGACTTGGCTTAAGTAAACCCAAAGTAGTCACATATCTTAGAAAAATGAGAAGTTAGCTAAAATTTATTTTTTAAATAAGACAAAATGAAGTTTTAGGTGTAAAAAAAACATTAATTAGTATGATAAGAAATTTTAAATGCTGTTGTGAAACCTAGTGTTTAAGAAATTTGATCTGAAATAGAGCAAAAATCATTAAAAAATTACAAGTTTTATGTAAAACTCAAAACTCTTTTGATAAAAATTAAAGGGAGGGATGCTCTAGATTTTATACTTCCTAAGGGCTTAACTTGTCCTACTAAATCTTAATGGTTTTTTTGGAATTTAGAAAATACTAATCTCCAAGTTATTATATTAACTAAAGGAGAGAATGGAGATAAAGATAGGGTAAATTAATTTCTAGTTCTGTAGGTAAGTTGGTGAAAGATTGATAGTAAGGAGTTTGGTTATGTTCAAGTAAAGGGAGAGAGTAAATTTGGTTTGAGGAATTACAAGTTGGTTGAGAATTTATAGAATCCTATGAGATAATTTAGATAATATTAGGAGAGAGCTATAAGGTTAAAGAATTCAGTTTTAGTACTACTAGTGAGGAGGGGAGATAATATATATAGATAGTAGATTAATGGTGAGGTGATGAGATTATTTTATTTGAGGATTTTATCATTACCTTATTAAAGGAATTCATAAGATTTTATTTAGTTAATTTAGGGTGGATTAGTGGGGGTAAGATGATGACCCCCTCCCTGATGGGTAAAATGGGGAAGTAAGGGGGGGAGGTGACTGAACTGGGTGGTGAGGATAATAGTGGGGGTGGGGGTATCATCCTTAGATGGAGGAACTAAGTTGTCACCTTTGGGAGGGAGTTAGGGGGGACATTAATTGGAGGTGGATGATAGTGGGATGGGGGGCCAAGTGTGATAGGGGTGGTTTTTTTATATGGGGTAGATGGATGAGTAGGTTAGTTTAAGGAGGCTGATGAGATGGGGGTGGGAGAGGTTGGGGAGGAGGGGGTGGTATACCGCACCAATTGAGGGACTCTCGTCAACTAGAAGTTAGACTATCAGCCAGGTTTTAGATTCCTTTTAACAAAGTGGAGTTGGCCTACCTGATTTCCGAGCCAGTAACCGTTCCCAGTTATCAGTGGTGAAGGAGGGATGATAAGACGGTAGCCAGTTTCAGGTTTCGGGATGATCGGGTGGAGGAGCCCAAACGAAGTCGGAGATGCTTACAGTGGGGATGATTTAAATTGGCAGCCCTATATTTTAGTTAGGTCAACGGAGTTCGGAGTACTCGTATAGCCGGTAACACAGTACTGGGATATTGTGATAAGACGTGAGATATAATCGAGGGAGGGGGGATGGGATAAAGGAGGAATGAATTCTAATGATATACGAAAAAGTTAATTTTTATTACAGAAGGGGCTCTATAGTCGTCTAACCGCGTCGATGGTGAAGTGGTGAGAAGGTTTAGTTGAGCTTCTTGGCGACGGGGGCTTGATTCTTGGCAGCCATGGCACGACGACGGTCTTGGACGAAGAAATTATAGAAGAGGGCTAGCATGGAGACCATGTAGAACCACAGGATGACGCTGAGGATAGGGGGGTACATCTTGTCAGTGGAGGCGAGGGCGGGACGGAGATAGTAACCATCGAGGATGTTGTAGTTAGCTTGGATGAAATTTAAACCGAATTGGGTCATCTGCCCGACGGTGATGTAGCGTTTGATGAAGGATACCGATTTGAACCCGAGAGCAGAGAGGAAGTAGTAACCGTACATGACAACGTGAATAAAGGAATTGAGGGTGGCAGAGAAGTAAGCGTCCCCATTAGGGCAATCAGGGTGACATACCAGGTGAAGAGAAAGATGGAGCAGTGATGATAGACATGAAGGAATGAAATTTGACGGTAATTTTTCTTGATGACCATGATGAAGGTATCAATAAACTCGGGGAGTTTAGAAATATAAAATAGCCAAGTAAGTTTGGTCATCTAAAAAAATAGAATTAAGTTAAATAATTTTATACAAGAGGGGTTTTTTAAAATGAAATAAAATCCAAAAACAATATAATAAATATATCCTAAATAGAACAATAAAGAAACCAAAAATTAAATTCGATGATAATAACTTACGGGAATACCAGCAGCAGTGTGATCGGTAGGGTTAGCAAAGAGGGAGTAATTATCTGCCCAAGCTTGAGCAGCGATACTAAAGCACATGTATCCTGATAAGGCTACCATAGCAAAGTTGTGGAATAATGAGAAAGTTTTGGCATCGATACGTGGGGTATATTGAGTGATTCTCTTTCCGATGAAGACAATAGATAGGTAGGCAATAACGAAAAACAGTACTTGAACTGGTTCCAGCAAAGGGAGACCCTTAACTAGAGGTGAACTCTTCGAAGTAATGTGATTGGTGACAGCGGCATACTGCTTTGGAACGTACTTGATTAGTAACCGTTCGAGAATCCGAATAGCGGGGTCAATTTTATCCAATGCAGCATGAACACTTTTGATAATAAAATCAACTGGTGCTTCGGGATAAGCAGCAGGGACTGCTGTGAATACAGTTTGAGTTGCCATCAGTCCGGAAGAGGGAAAGAGAGAGGAGGAAATGGAACTTTAACTTTAACAAGTGGTAATGAACTGGGTTACCAAATGCAAACTATTTATACCTTTTCTCGGTTGCCTATCAGATTTAACCCCTTCAAGATTTAATAGATTAGATACTATGCATTTATAATTCTGAACGTAGAGAGCAATTTCGGATTTCATTTATCAACCATTAAAATTTAATCAATTTCAATAATCCACTTTATAGCTAATAAATTTATATCATTAAAAATTATCTAATTGATATGGTATATTATTGCTGTCTCAGTCCGTTATTTATAGCAAAGAAAGAAACAATTTCTACAGCGTGGAAGATGGACAAAAACTTTCGTAGATCAGGTTTGGCATGCAAAAACGTTTGAAATATTTGATTAGAAATTCTAAGTCTAAGATAACGTGCTATATTTACCGAATAATATCTATAAGATATTATCGCACAGAGTAAATCTCGACCAGAGCCCCATTTTAAAGCCACAAGTGTTGATTATAAAAATGAAGATCTACGAAAGTTTTGGCCAGATTTTAACTTTTTAAAATAAAAATAAAATATATTTTCTTCTAATATAGTATATTTTTAGATCGTGAAGTTTAAGATCGCTACTTTGTAAAATAAATTGTAATAAATGCTTTCAAAGGTAAAAATGAAAAAGATAAATAAATTATATTAATTGAATATCATAATTTCAATATCAAATATACGATAAGTTGTTTGTTTTTTGACAATTGTCACTTGGTTTAATATATTAATGTTTATTCACTTACTGATAAGAAGTTTTATAAAAAGCACCAACTTTTTCATTAATCTTAGTATGGATATCCCGGCCGCCTTCCGTCAATTGTTGAACCTACCAAATTTGAGGATCCAAATTTAATATTAACTTATTATTTCTCAACACCTAGTCTAATAGCACCTCAACTCATTCAATTCCCTTTTCAATATTCTCTCTCATGTCCTCTAACCACGAGTCGTATAATTATCACATGGCGAAGTTTGAACTTCTACCCTATAATGATTTTAAAGCTTACATTGAGAATTCAAATTTTTTTGATTATGAGCCATGCGCGGGCTACTCCACGCTTGTCATGATTAGTAAATTCGGTAAAGATTGGAAAAAATAAGGGGCCGGAGTTCCTATCGGACTAGGATTTTCCAGCTCACCAATCGGACTTGATCATCTCGGGTTTCATGCTAATTATTATATCGAGCGATTCCAGGTCGATTCGCTCTAATTTCACTCACGCTATGGGATTTCAGGAGTTCTTTTATTGGTTCCATCTTCAAGTTATTGGATTTAA
Source organism: Thalpophila matura (assembly GCA_948465475.1). Taxonomy (NCBI): domain Eukaryota; kingdom Metazoa; phylum Arthropoda; class Insecta; order Lepidoptera; family Noctuidae; genus Thalpophila; species Thalpophila matura. The sequence goes on from CAOJZF010000035.1 coordinate 12,434, forward strand.
TTTATGGAACTTAGATTTGAACTTGAATTTAGAGTAGAGAACCAACAAATTCTTTTCTTCTGGCTTAGAAATGGTCAATGTACAGTAGACAATCATTAATCCCCAACTCCATTTTCACTATTCAATGCATTAAATAGGATCTTCTACGTAAACGAAATCAATATATTATCTTAAGGTTATCCAAGTACCCACTATTACATTAAAAAAATCTATAAACACTAATCGAGAATATATCTAGGTTTAAAGCAGGATCACAAATCTACTATAAAAAATTAGACTTCATTTATATCCCTTCAGTATGATCACCTTGTGACATCTTCAGTTCCATAGATGATAAACCTCGATAATGGGATCCCAAATAGAAGATTAAAGCTATAATGAGGATCAACAATTATAAACTTTACAGTACACAATCGTTAAATTCGAACCTATGTTTACTATTCAACGCAGTAAAGGGTATCATTTTTTGCTATCATCAAAATTTATCATTATACTATCCAAAAAACCAATATCTTATAATAGAAAAAATATCCGATATATCAATTATACCTAGTTTTAAATTATTGACATTGTTTTTTAATAAAAACTTTTTGTTTTTATATAGTACTTCAGTTCGATCTATATAATGTTCTTTCAGCTCCATGAATGATACCCTCGATAATGATAGTTTAACTTCCTAGACAGGGTTTGGCTTTCAACGATTGTCTACTGTACAGTCTACCTCCGATAACTTCCAGTCATGTTTACCATTAATGCAGTAAAAAGTATACCTTTTTTACTATCAGCGAAATATTATCATTATACTATTCAAAAGCCATTATCGTATAATAATAAAAAGTTACTCGGCATATATAATAATTTATTGTGAAGTATTAAAGTTATTTATATATAAAAAATGATTGCTTTTTCATATTATTTCGTTCTGATCAATATGATATATTTTCAGATTATAAGGGTGTTACCTCGATAATGAGCTATTGATGTCTAAATAATGAACAGGAAATTAACGGATTCCGACTGTAATATAAATTTACGAGCTGATAAACTGAAATCACTAAGCTACTCCAATTCAAGTAAACCGGAATCTCAAATTTACCATTCTCACCTCGAGTAGACTAATTTAGTTTTAATAACTTAGCCACGAGTGATTCGGTCTGGTCAGGTGACTTATTCTATGCTGTGATATTAGCAACCCCCCAAAAAGTAGATTTGAGAGAACGGTCAGTTAGTCCTTAGCTTAAATAAAAATTTAGAAAGATTATATGAACAAAGTGTCCCTCAGTATCTGTACCATCTTACTATGGTGATAGTATATATTACTCATTCTAAATTCTGTCTTCTCTACCTTACCGTCTAGCTAGACAATACTCCCTCTCCAAGCTCTCCCCCTCCTTGACATACCCCCCTAATTGTCAGAACTGGTTTAAATTTATTCCTCAACTGATACCATCAGTATAAAACATGATGATAGGGGGGGGGGCAACTTTTAGATGGATCTCCTTATCTTCCCCTCCTTGGTTAAAATCCTAGTTGATAGGTTTATTAAGAATTTGTATCAAGTTAGGATATGAGGGTGGAGTTGATAGTTATGAATGGGATAGATAATTGTGATAGTAATACTGATAGTACTAAGCTGAGGTTCTTATTAAAGTTGACTTAAAAGCTTTCCCCTTACCTTATCTAAAATTACTAGAGGGTATTTCAACCCCCTTTCCTCCAATGTAATTTATACCAATTACCAGGAGATTTTTTTTAAAGATAGTAGGGCCCTATAAGAGAAGGAGATAGTTAAAAGATTGAGATGATAGAGTAATGAGTTGAATTGAGGGAAGGTTTATGAAGAAGGGGAGGAAAGAGACAAAACTGGTACTGAAAGAAAAGGAAGAATTGTAAAGGATAGGGGAAATTAATTAATTATTAGGATAAAACTTGGCAATAACTATGTAGATAAACCAATGCTTTAATTAATAAAATAATATGCTTGATCTCTTTATAAAGCTTTTGAGTAAATCTACTTAAATTATTATTATAGATTATGTCCATTGTAAATTTTACTAATCCATGGGGTTCTACTACTATAGTAGCCATAAATCAGATAATTTAATATGTTTTTTAAAAAGCTATCTGAGGATAGATATGAGGAGATGGAGACTTTCATTCTGGTTTGACTAAATAGGAAAATTAGAATATCTTTCCTTAATAAAAAACTATAAGAAGTTTTTCAATAATAATTCTTCAAATATATTAGCTAACTCTAAACAATGTATTGGTACTCAGGGTCTTTATCATAGATTTAGAGACTAACATGGTGAAGATCTATAGATAACAGTATTCTAACATTATATAGTATGCTGAAATTAAAATGAGCTTGTTACTCAAACTCAACCATCATTGAGGTAACAGTCCCATAGTTTACAATTTCCTAAAGTTAAACAAACTCCAAACAATTTGACTGTGGGGCTATAATGAAGATTTATCCCTTTTAAGTACTATTTGTATCTAGGATGATACTAATGTTCAAATGGTAAAAGTATTACATTAGTATGTGTATAAGCTATTGTTTAATAACTTGTAGAAGTTTTTAAATATACATAAACATGTATTAGAAGAAGTGAGCATAATTTATTAGATAATTTTGAGATTTTTATGTTATTTGCATCTTGGGTTGAAGATAAAGGGTAATCCTTTGGAGATTTGGCAAACAAGAAAATTTTTATCTTAAATATATATAATAGGAACTTGACCCAATTACAGAAGTTTTTTATTGCTTTAGTAAGACAAAAACCATTATGATACTTAGTGAAAGATGAGGCTCAGTGGTATTATCATATAAGGCTACAGAAAACAAGACTTCTACCTATCTAAAAAGGAAACTCTACCAATAAATTAAAAAAAGAGAAATTGGTTGCAACTAAGGAGAAAGGAGGGTTAAAACTAAACTCAGATAATTCAAAAAGGCTGTTTTAGAAGTAGAATAAAAGATTCAGAAAAAATACTGGGTAAGTAGAAAATTGACTTATGACTTAAAAATCACCTGGAAATAATGTAAGAAAATAGGAAAATATAAAGAAATTATATTAATAAATACCATTACACCTAAAGGAAAACTATTGATTAAATAGTGACCTTAGATTATTTCCAAAAACTTTGAGATTTCTTCCAAAGAGAAGAATAAGGTAAGAAATCAGTAAGTAGATAAATAATAAATAATAATCCCCCAATATTTAAGATATTAATAAATAAAAAACAATTGGATAAATATTATAGCAGAAAAGAAAAATTAGCATTAATAAGATGAATTCAATAGATAGAAGTTTGGAAAAATCCAGGAATGGAAAAGAAAGCTAGTCTAAAAAAAGACTCAAGACAGAAGGCCTTGAAATCCTAATCTAATAAAAAGAAATGTGTGAAATATTCACAAGCTACACTTGTGCCTATTTCTAAATATTATGATCAGCCTATGTAATTATAATAAATAGTATAAAATATCTTAGGCATGGGCAATAATTTAAGCCTTTGTTCTAATTAACTAATAAGGATTAAATTATCCAATTAATTGATCCATCTAATAGATCCAACCACATGGTGAAGGCCAATAATCAACTGCCATAATAATCAGTTCAGATAAAATAATACATGGTTTTATATTGAATTAATTAATAATAATGATCATTCTGATTGAAGGTATTTAATTCCAATCTTATTTTACTAAATAATTATTATAGATGACGGACTCGGCAAGAATGTAGCCAATTACCTATTCTTGGCAAGAACCTAGTTTATTATCAACCAAATCAAACAACTACTAATTACAAGCACGCTCTTGGTGAGGAATACCAATGCATTTGATTCTTGGCAAGAACATATAATAAGCTCAATTCTTGCCAACTCCCCGCTTTAATTTGGATTCTCAACAAGAACTCCCCCCTATTTACTAGGATGATTATAACTTCAATCTAGGCTACATCTTATCAACAAATATTATTCCAGTCAAACCAAAAGGATGGCGACCCAAGTACCTATGATGGCTTATTCCTATAAGCATCCTCCACAAGATTACACTAAAATCCCAAATACTCAAGACTGGTTAAAATCAAGATAATGATAAGATGCTTTGATAATTACTATGTTATGGTAATATTTAGACTAGGGGACTTATGTCTTCTACACAGTACCTCACTAAATATTTCAAAGCCTATATTCTCCTTCCCTTCAACTATAAAAACCCCCCTTATTTCCCCCAAATAAATATCATCATCTTTCCTCTCTTGGATTATAAATAAGTATAAACTCTTCTATCTTCAATAAGCAATAAGCTACCCCTGAATCATATCAAAGTCAAATCTTAACTTAAAGACTGACATAAGGAAACTACAGCTAAACTAGCAGAAACAGAAACAACCCACAGAAGAGAACCTTTGGTACTAGTCTTCATACTAGTGACCACTTCAAGACTAAGCCCATCAAGCAAGCATCTCTGTGGAAGTTTCACATTGGTGCTCACTACAGGAGTAGTACACAAGAAGGCCAGAATAGAAATACAAGAAGACTTTAAGAAAGTAACCAGGACGCCCAAGATGGATCAGAAGAGCACCAAGAACCTGGAGGACAGTTATGAAATTGTCCTGGATACAACAGGAACACCTGAGCCAAAATGGCCTTACAGCTTCTTTGATGAAGAATACTTCAATCCAAAGAAGAATCCCTCAAAGAAGGCCCAGAAGAAGAACCCACCAAAAAAGAAGAGTAGGAGGCACAAGCATGATACTGCCCCCTACAATAGTGACTCTGACTTCTCTTCCAGTGAAGAGTTGTCAAATGAAGATACTCCCCCCACTAACAACTCAAGATATGTATGGGGATATGGGTGTGAACCTGTTTTTAGACCCACCAAAAGTCAGTTCCAGTGGAATAAGTCCAAGAGAAGCTATCCACTACATGGCAACTACTGCAAGTACTGCTGGGTAAAAGGTCACAAGACCAGAGACTGCCAGAAGAAGAAAAAACAGGAAAGCCAGACCCCTTCAAAGAAGGAAGAACTTTAATAAAATAAATAATATATCTTTTTTTCCTTTTTTATATTCCTAATGACTGTAGTATAGAGGATATGGAGGATCTCGGTGGAAAAGAGCAACCCATATTAATAAGGTCTTATGTCACTAGTGATGTAGACTCTACTAATGGATCCATCCACTCTACTACTAGTCAAGGAATACTTGCTGTGACAAGATCACCACAGCAACCAATTTTAGGATAACCTTCTGATAGCTAAAAAAAGGGTTGCAAGACCTTAGGCTTACAAGTTGTTGGAGCCAGAAGATTAACTCCACTGGACTAACCTTGCATCTGCCCTCTGGAATACATGGACAACTGACCAATCCAAGAGCTTAAACACTCAAGGAACTATGGGTGTCCCCTGGACCAAAGTTCTACACTGGCAATCCAAGGGCCATACTAGGGAATCTCACTGGCTGTAATAATAGCAGATTAGAAGAAACTAGATGCCAACTATTAGTAAGACATACTAGGGAAACTCACTGTCTCAGATCAGAAGAAACTAGATGCACACCTATAAAAGGTCATACTAGGGAAACTCACTTTCTCAGATCAGAAGAAACTAGATGCAATCCACACAATATCATACTAGGGAATCTCACTGTCTCAGATCAGAAGAAACTAGATGCAAACCTATAAAAGGTCATACTAGGGAAACTCACTGTCTCAGATCAGAAGAAACTAGACATCAGAGAATAGAAGATCATACTAGGGAATCTCACTGGCTGTAGGTGTAAAAGGATCAAATAATAAGATTCATAAAAGCATTGTAACAGATCAGAAGAAACTAGATATAAAAACCTTTACGGAAGCCATTGTGAACAAAGGTCTTGAGGATTACCTTGTGTAATCAGCATGTACTGTAATTCAATGAGGTTAGCCAATTGGTAAATCCTTGGATGACTCAGAAAGGCTACAGCTTCTTTGACAGCTATAGGTGGAGTTATACCCCTGATCTTTGATCATGGAGAAGTACACTCAATTGCCTACTATTCATGCTCTAATACCAGAAGCAGATAGGCTTTATGACCTGATCAATAAACCTAAGGAGTGGGATATTGAATTATCAGAGATTAAACAGATCCTGGATAAACTATCTGCAAACACTACCTATGATAAAGGACAATTGTTCAAAGAGTTAAATGGGAAATTGCATCTCCTTGTAAAACCATCCAACAGACCTGAAGTGATGAAAGTAGCACACCTACTCACTGGGCATGGAGGCTTACTTAAGACTATGGAACAAATAAAAAAAGATTATTACTGGGAAAGCATCAGCTTTGATGTTACAGAATATATCAATTCTTATTTAGTTTGTCAGTCAGAGGTCAGATTTAAACCATCAACTACCTATGAATTAGTTAAACCTAAATTTGCATGGCACACTGTGTCTATGAATCTAATAGGACCACTTCCACTAAGTACTACTGGTGTGAAATATATAATAGTGGCCATAGACCACCTCACTAAGTGTATAGAAGCTCGAGCAGTAAAAGACTTAGGAGCAAGAGCTGTAGCCGAATTTGTACAAGAATAAATAATACATAGGCACGGCTGCCCTCAGTCCTTATTAACTGACAATGCCACCAACTTTACAGGTAGAGTCCTACCTAAGCTAAACTATCTGATGGGAATTAGAGGAGTATTAACTACCCCATACCATTCAGAATCTAATGGTACAGTAGAAAGAGTCAATACTACTCTAGAAAGGATTTTAAGGAAGTTAGTAGTAGACAATCCCAGTGATTAGAATAATCACCTCCAATCAGCTGTTTTTGCTTACAATATAAGCTACCACTCATCTACTAAACATACTCCTTTCCAACTACTATATGGACGGCAACCAGCTTTTCCACCACTACTGTACACATTAATCCAGGAATCTAATACCTTAAGATATTATAATTACCTAAGACAATTATGACTACATTAGTAAACCTACAAACAGAGGCCTATTCCAATCTATTATTACGGAAGACAAAGGCTCATGAAAAAGCTACTCTGTCTAGGCATCCCCTAGGATCCTTCTTGGTAGGAGAACAAGTAATGTTCTACCACAATAGAGTATTTGGAAGAATCAGTAAATTATCCACTATATGGAACGGACCCATAGAAGTTATAGAAAAGACTGGAGAATTTAACTAAACACTAAAGGATGTCTCTACTGGTCAACTTGTTAACAGAGTACATGCTAAATATATCTGACAAATACTATTTTAAAAACTACAAAAGAAATAATAAAAAGAAGGAATGAATGAAATAAAAACTTTATTTGGTTCTTTGACGACACTGTCTCCCTTGTCTCTGTTCTTCCATCTCCAGATGACAGAAATTTATTAAGGCCACAGGTGTTGCCTTTGTCTGATTGAGTTGCTGAAGGACTATCCACTCTGGGGCAAAACCGTCCCTTACTGGAATCCCATCCTCAGTCTCCTCTTGGAGCCAGGCATCTCTATCTAGTTGGCAATGCAAGCAAGCCACCACAACTATTGCACTAAGCCAATAGCAACGCACCTGAACAGGCAGACAAGAAAACCGGACTATAGGCAGAACTATATTATTCTCCTGGAGAGACAGTTGGTATGGATTCTGGACTACCAAAAAACAGCCAGAAAGGATTAAACAATCCATGGCAAAGTCTTCCACATACTTGTATAGACCTTGCATAGGAACCTGAGTACTACCTATCAAGAGAATTGCAGCTTGCCACAACCCAGGCATATCCTCTTCCAAGGCTAAGGTTGATTCACCAGATGGAAGATGGCATGACCTATGATACACATAGTTGCCATGGCAAATTGGTTATACCCTTCCGCTAGGAAACCATAAGCTGCACCAGTCAAATTAGTCACTCAACTAGTACTGTTGTGCCAAGATTCATTACCCATTTCTAAAATGGAGTAATAGGAAGAATTGGTTTGTAAACCCCATAGATGAAATACTGTTTCCAGAAAAGGAAATACTTTCCAACTAACAGCATAATCATCTGTCCCAGGAACATCAGTAAGATTCAACTAAGACAACTCATCAAATACCATTTGACAATAGTCCAAAGTTGCTACCTCTGGACCTTGAGCAATGATATAGAGATTTAATCTCTCCCCAAGTTTATTATTAACAAATTTGTCAACTTTACTAAGGAGAAAAAAAAACTCTGCACATTGATCTTCATGACGTAACACTAGAGGAACAATGGGATTTACTCCCTGCATCAGTGCCCTAGCATCATAGAAGAAAGGGTATTCTACCCCATCAATGACAATAGGTTGCTCTATGTTGAGCGTTTTGTCTTCCAGTGCAGCCCACTGAGAAATAGGAGGACAGGTAAGATCCCTCTCAGAGCC